>JAOVYW010001474.1:3457-13930 GCA_025775045.1 Hiodon tergisus | reverse complement strand
GTGCAGACCGTCCTACGAGCTGGATCCAGACCTACTAAATCCCACTCATAGGGCTCAGTCTGCACTTGGGCGAGCGCCTTTACCCACATTTGCCGTTTGGGATTGGGAGGGCGGTGACATCGTGCAATTGGCTGGGGGAAATCGACTGGGTGTCTCTCGGCTTGTCACTAACCAGCTTCTTTTGTTGAAGGAGGGTGCCTGCAGGCTGGCAGTGCTATTGAGAGGGGGATCTGCTGAATCTCTCACTTTAAAGAGACAGGTGGCTTGATGGTGATAGTGTTGGAGGAGACCAATTGTACTCCACTCTGCCTGTGTGTGGTGGTATATTTTTTGTCCCGGGGATGTGAGAGGTGTTAACACAATTGGCAATTCTTACACTGTTACTACAGTGATTTGATGAGACTCGAAAAAGCTTAGTTTAACCCAGAGAAGACAGCTGTTTGGCTGGGCAACACAGTCTGGCACAGGAGGAGGCCGTGCCTTATAATTTGACTGTCCTCCGCCAGTTGTGCCCAGCTCTGGCCCGTGCGGTTCGATGGAAGGGCTCGCGTCGGACGCCCCGTGACCCCGTTGCCCTCAGCCTCTGTGACCGTGGCAGCCGTTGCCGGGGGAAAGGGGGAAGCTGTAAAACTCAAGTCTCCCAGGCACCTGTCTCCGGGCCACGCTCAACTGTTGTTAATGGGCTGGCGAGAGACGTAAAGAAAGCCACCGCTGTGTGCGTGAGGATAAATCACGGCTGGCCCAGAGTGCCCCGGGCGCTCGGTCAGAACTGACGTTTTTAAAGGCTCTGCGTTGCTTACCCCCGCCGCCCCCACTCCCGGTCACTGAACTGCTAGCTGTGTCTCGTGCGTGTACTCGGATGGCGTTGATTCTCGAATGCCTTGGAGTTAGAGTGGAAATAAAATGGCCAACACTGTAATTCTGTTTGTAATTGTACGCATTAAAGTATATTGCACTAATGACGTCAGCAGGAGGACTGAGCCATGTGTTGCAGCCAATCGCGGTGCTACCGGGGTTGAGCAGCGTCTTTGCTGGTAGTCTGCAGACACTCCCTGGAGGATGGTAAGGACGTGTTTGACCACCGAGTGCAAATGAGCTGTGGAACGGGACGACAGGCTAATGAGGAGGGTGCTGGTCCTGGGCCGTCCTCTGGCTAATGGGCATTCGATTTTAAGATCTATGTATTGCATTATGAGACGGCATCAAATACAATTTTCATGTTTTTGTTATGAGCAAATGGTTGAAAAACGGCCTGCCTAATGTCATTAAGAACAGCAGCTTAGCTGCTTGAACTGCATTGCAGCAGATGGATGTTGCAGTGGATTACACTGAAGAGGCGGTCTGATCTGAGACCAGAGATGAGTTGACGGGGAGTTCTGAAGGAAAGGGTCCATAGTGCTTCCGTTTGGCTCCCGGCCATTGGCCGAGGTACAGCGGCTCGCATTCACTGATTACACAGAGGCCATCTGCAAGAAATAAATGTGGAAATGGTGTGACATTTTCCATAACTAAAACGGCGCCTAGCCAGCCATGTGATTGAATGCAATTTCACCAAATTTTATTTCATACTTTTCTCATTATTTAGCGCCAGATGTGGGAGAGTCACGCAGGCAGACGGGGAACAGCCGTGTCCCGGCGACCCGACAGGAAGACGCGACGCTGCGAGAGTCTCGGGCAGAACATGCCGTGTGTTGATAAAGTTCCCTGCGTGCCCCAGTGCTTCTGTGATCGATCACTAGCAAGCTTAATTACCTAAACATGCGTCGCTAAAAAAGTCAAGCGTTTCACTTGGATTCTAAAAATATCTTTTGGATCTATGTACTTGGAATAATTTCAAACCGCTCTCCAGCAATTCCCCCCCCCCCCCCCCCTCTCCTTTTAGCGCTTTGAACTGCACGCCGAAAAGCAACACTGTGAACGTTCTCCTGTGCTTGTGCGATAGCGTGCCGGTCCAGCTCTGCGAACGAACGGCTCGAGCACAGCCGCGCTTCAATGTAATCGAGCCGTAGAGCGCGCCGCGAGCGGCTGGAAAAGTCTGTACTCCCGTCGGAAATGTTGCCGTCTCTCTCTCATCAGTCACTCGTAATAGCTTCCTCCCCGGCCTATTTGGTCCAAGCCCTTTGTGAAGTATTTATAGGACGCGTGTTCACAACTTGTAGCCGGGGAAATAAGGCCGCTTCAGCCACGGGCTGCTATATTCTTCAGGATGCCGTTATTTACAGTTAACTCGCAGACAGGAAATATTGTTTCATAAACGTCTACTTAGTTTGAAAATGTATTTGTGCATTTAATAGGGTTTAAAGCTGTTTACGATGTACGAGTGAGAGTGGAGTTATTGGACATGCGAGGCTTTTGGCCGGGTGTGGATGTTGGCAAAAAGCACCCTTCACCAAAATCCCAGGGAGGTCCAAATGAGCTGTTTTATACCAACACTGGTGCTTTGTCATAAAACCAGGAAGGAGTGAAGTCATAGCACGGGTATTTGTTTGAGGAGTATGGAAAAGTCCCCCGTTTCAGTGTTGATTCTCCCCATTTTACGAAGACCGGGATCAGTGGCTGAGAGCTTTCTAGGCCCGTGTAACGCAGTGTATTGTGAAGTGAGAAGGAGAACGGCCATCGAGCCGGAAGAGCAACCGCACGCGTTCGCCCCGGGAACTGAAAATAAACGGAGCCTACATTTGCGAGTACTTCTCAACATCCGTAGGCGACTGATTTCATTTGAAAGGCTTGCCCTGGCTGCTTTAACACCGAGAGTCCGTAAATTAAACGAATGTAACCGCGCGAGCTGCGATTATGTTTGATGGCGCTTCGAGGGCAGTTGGGTAATAATCCCCATATCGATTTTAAATATCTGTTTTACATGAAACAGATTTTGAAAAATGTAATACGTTTGGCAATATGTATGGGATTTGATGGTGCGAGTGAGAGTTCCACATAAAAAGGCCCCGGTATTGATTACACATATGGAAGAGTACCCTGGCTCCACTCTGGTGGGAATTGCTTTTCTGTGCGCAGGCCTCTGTCGGGACAGGCAAGGGGCCGTGAGGAGCCCCCATAAAAGTTCCACATCCACAATTATTCGGGCTTCAAGATTTCTAAATCTCCCCTAATGCTTATGGTGGATGTATTACTGGTTTAAACGGAGGAATTGATTGCTGCTCTTCGGCAACGACACACGTGGTAATTATAAATGGACTCGTAAATAAAATCTCTCCGACTTTTACGGATTCTGGCACGGTAGACGTTGTAGTTCTGCCTGACCCCTCGGGGTCAATGTTAAACAGATTGAGGTGCCGTCCGCTGCTGGTGTGAAAGATACTCACGCACCAAACCCTTTCAGACAACCCTGGGTGCTCCGAGGTGACTACTGCCGGTTAAAACTGCTGCGGAGGTTGTTGTTTTTATTTTTTATTTTGTTTTTTTTATTCTGGAAGGCAGTGCAGTTTCTGCTCGGTACCAACTCGAGGGGTTGTCCGGGGCAACGATAAAATAATTGCCTCGAGGCGCGATTTAGTTTGTGGATGTGGTACAATGTAGAGCTGGAAATGTTTACGGTCCACACGGCTAATTTGTGTGTTTTTATTTGTAGTTGTGTATCTGGGGCTGGGAAATAGTCAACAGACTTGGGCTAAGTGACCGCAGAGAGGAAGTAGAAACAAATGCTCCCCATTACTGAAACCCAGTGGCGTACTAATCAGTTCCGTCTAATCTTACAGCTGTATTTAATCTGTTATTCAACGGCGTAACGTGCATTTATACCTGGTTTTATTCACCGTTTCCTAAGTGTGTCACTTAATTTCACCCGCGTAGAAGCGAGGTAGGTCGCCCCCTGCAGTTTTGAGGGGTCATCAGGTTCTGCACCCAAGAATGTGGCAGGTAGGGCAGTGTTTAAACGGTCACCCTTCCATCAATGCCTAGTTATTAAAGGCAACAGAGGCAGCGCTGCTAATTGAGGCCTTCCGAATTCCTCAGGAAAGGAACTGGGGTTTATTATATAATGGTTCACTAAGAAATAAACTGCATGCAGTCCCTTGCATTTCCTCTAGTGGCGTAGAGGCATGGTTTGGAAAAATATTACGTCAATCAAAAAAGTGACGGGGACGCTAGACCCCCCCAAATGTTAGTTAGCACCACGCTACCAAGGAACCACGGCAGATGTTAGCTTCTCCCCAACAGGAAATGCTATCATGGAAAAGCCATCGCCATGCCTGCAGATTTTCCCTGGTGAAGCGCTGGATTCTTTTACAGTGTGGTTTAAAGCAGGGATCGTAAGGGAAATGGGACAGTAACTTTCCGCTGCGTATGTCTGGTACATTTTCTGACCCCGGCGCCGATTTCAGTAGTGCTGCGTGTGACATAACCTCAGTGGTCCACCAGCTTGAAGCCCGAAGGACAAAAGTAAGAACCCCAAAATGATGCTGTTCAACATAGATATATTTGCACACACAAAAAAAGATATTGGTAGCTCTGGAACAATGTGGTTAAAGAATGTTCACACTTTTAGTGCAACTAGACTTTCATTATTGCATGCTCCAATTAGTTTAAAAGGTTTTTCTATTTCTATATTTGTGGTGTAAGGCCTTTTAAAGGAGCTACAGGAGGGATTGGACATGTTTGGAGGGGGTGGGGGGTGGAACAAAACTGCATTATGTCATACAGCTGTGCCACCGACATGAATAACCTAATTACAGGTTGAGTGGTGCAGTGAGCAACAGGTTCAGGCTAAATGAAATAAAGTAATATTAATAATAATAAACGGGAGCCTTGTTGCATGTCTATTCCATCATACGTGATGTTCTGTTCCCAGTAGCATTACCCCTTTTGCTTCCCTTCCTTTGTGAAATTAAATAAGCCGAAGTGTGTGTGTGTGTGTGTGTGTGGAAGGGACGCCCATCTCGGGCGGTTCTCCTGAGCTCTGATGCGCGGAGCCGGCGGGAGAGGGCCGCTGGGATCTTTAACGGGCCAGGTGCCGCTCCGCTCAGGCCGGCAGCTGGCAGCCGAGCGCGGCCTGCTGTGCTGAGGGAGGGCCCGTGTGTTCAGGGCCCGAACGAAAGGAAAACACGGGCTGTTAACGATCCGTGGGGACTGCTGCTGAACATGTGTGTCTTCTCTGGCCTGGGAAACGCGAGCCGAAGGACTGAATCACTTAAATGTGCTCCGGTTCTGCCCCCCCCCCCCCAAATTTACTTGTTTTTCCTACTTTATGATTAAACTACCATTTTATTTTAATCCACCTCCGCTTTTAACTGACTTGCTCTATCGTTAGTCATGCGATGAAATGCGGTTTATTACTTGCGTAGGATTGCCACTTCAAACCCACTGGAGGTTTCTCTTCCAAGAGTAGTGTGTTCCCCTAAACTCGGGAGGTGCGGGTCTGGGGTTGGTGTCAGGAAATTCCCAGGCCTCAGATCAGCAGCAAGCTCCACCTGGGCCGCAAGAGAGCTCGCAAAACTTTACCATTCAGATGCTCATGTACCCTCTGGCCTTTCCTACAAAAGTAGCATTCTTCTGGAAACCGCTCCACTCCACCCCCCCATCCAAACTGTTCCCTGGCTGGGTTTTTTTATTGGCTTTCCCGGGCCTCACAGAACTTGGCCCAGCCCGGCTCTCCCCAGCACTTTCCTGCTAATGAACTGCACATTCCGGCGAGGTTGCTTGGCTCGCCCCCCTGCCTGGGCCGCCCCACGGTGGGAATTCTGCTTCCTTCCACGGGTACTGCCACTCTCGGGTGAGTCACACGCTGGACAGGGCTGGTGCGGGTTGTTCCACGCCCACAAACACCGGGGTCCTGTTGCACGCCGCACCCGCTCAGGGGTATGGCTGCCGGCTTTCATGCGCCGCACGGGGTGACCCAAGGAAAGTCCGTAAGTGCAGAATGAAACGAGACCTCCGGTGTCCAGTGTCCTGTCCTGACAGCGTTTACATGTCTACCTTCAGCACCTTGCACGTGAGAGCCAAAAAGAAGGCTTGATTCCTGATACCCTGTTATACCCTGTTATATCTCTGATTGTCCTTCACTTTCCTCCTACAGTTATATTTGATCATTTTTGTCTTTTCTCCACGGCGATGGTGATACTGGACGGTATGAAAGGACGGTTAAAAAAACGATGGGTTTCGTTTCACATGGCGGTTCGACCGATCCAAGCCCAGAAGGGTCCATGGATAAAGGGACATGGGTTTATTATACCACGTGTCCACCCAGAAATAAACTGCATACAGATTCCAGGGTTTCCCCTGGTGGCATAAAGGCATGGCTGGCAGGCATGCCTGAAATCCTGACCGCCAAGCCAATAGAAAAGCCCGAAAGGGCAAAAGACACATGCTGGCCCCACTCTTAATGCAACTGGACTTACATGCTCCAGTTGGTTCCAAAAAATGGGAAGGATTCTATAATTATTGTTAAGCCATACGTATATTACTGAACAAATCGGGTTCTGCTTTTTGTCTTAAATGTTTTTATACGGACACAAATGAGTCCAGGGAGAAATCCGTAGAGATTCAGGTTGTTGTTGTCATTATTGCCAATTCGTCCATTTCGTATTTTGAACCTTTTTAACGGTTTAAATTCCCGCACTTCCACATTCCAGATTGTTCTGGTGCATATTTTAATGATGTTTGGCCATAGGATAACCCTTATTGTCCATCTGAAGATATTTTAATTTGTAATTTTGTTTTTGCTGTAAACCTACCAGTGAACAACCCCAGGAACTATTCTGTATCTAAAAGACATACGTGGTTTTAACGTCAATAAAGTCATATTTGCGAGTTATCATTTTAAAACAAAACCTTTGTGAATATTTGATCTTGTGTAATTCGATTTTCTACACTCGAGTTGCTGATTTCTTCAGTTGAAATGGTTCTCTTGCGCAGCTCACAGAGGAAGAGATCGCCACCGTCCTCCGATCCACCTTGAAGGGACTGGAGTATCTGCACTTCATGAGGAAGATTCACAGAGACATAAAAGCAGGGAACATCCTGCTCAACACGGAGGGCCTCGCCAAACTGGCCGACTTCGGAGTGGCCGGTCAGCTGACGGTGAGTCTCACGCCTGCAACGTCAGTCGCCTGTGCCCAGAACAGTCGCAAATTCAGCCTGCGCCACCTGCGTGTATGTTTCAGTTCTTGGCAAAGGGCTCCAGAGTTTTTGGGTGTTTTATAAACAAATAGTTTTTGCTTGCATAGAGAAATGACCTGAGGAGGTTCAAGGTTGTAGCAACTCTGAAATAACAAACCGGCACTCAGTAACAGTGACGTAACATGCGCCAGTCATTTGTGTATTAACAGGAGAGAAATCTTGTGTTTGTTTTTTCTTTTGAATATATCCAAATGTCTGAGTACTCTTAATCAGCAGCTGTACCACAGATCACTCTCAAAATTCCTCCTGTTCGTTTTCCTAAAGCTGGTTAGGGTTTGGACGTGGCCCGACCTAGCACATTTGTTCTGAGATGAGATTTTTTTTCCATTTAGTTAGTTCCCATAGGGATCTGCTGAGATTAAAGCTGTGGTTTGAATGCACGGTGTACACTCAAAACACAATCATTGACAAAAACCGATGTCAATCTGAAGTGGTTTTAGAAAAATATGAAGATATTTAGAGGAATGGATGGTAAGCCATGTGCAAAGAAACCCTAACCAAGCAGGTGTGAAGGGAGAATTGTGTGATATTTGACTCTTGTTACGGATCTGCCCTAAGGGAAGGTTCTGGATATACGCTATTGGGCGAGGAAATAAAGAAAGAAAGGAGAAAAAATAAAGTTAAGTTGATCCACATTCTCTTACTTCCAATCCAAGTTCAGTTTGTGGTCCTCAAAGACTTGGATGCAGAGGGAAATTACTGTTTACTGGGCCCTCCTTTGTGGTCTGATCTGGTCTCCTCTGCTAGACTTTACCCTGGGGAGTTCGAATCGTAGATAAGGCTTCCCGAGGACAAATTTAGGGCGGAGTGCAAGGTGTAGGGTCGTGGCTGACCTACTTAAAAACATACATTGAGGGAAAACAAATAAACGAGCGAGGGAAACGAGCCCTAATCTGTTGGGCTGCGGCAGAGGATCTCTGCAGGTCTTTTCCTATTGGGGGATTGGGGGCGCGCCTGCAGGACAAGATGCATGCTGAGCAGCTGCAGCGGGTGGTCCGTGCTTTCTGCAGTGCGAGCTCCCCATTACCTACCCGCCTGCTGCGTGGTCCTACGCTTTGGACGCTTAGCCGTTTCGTTAAGCACTTGATGATTTAAAGAGGTCTATAAAAACTGCAGGTCCATGGCCCCCAAGAACCAGGGTTGGCCAAGGCTGAGAAGGGCTTTTCAATTTAGAATGGCTAAAGACAAAAATATATATATATTAAATACAATAAACCATGTTAAACCCTAAGTATAAAAGAAAAATGAAGGAAAAGGGCTATCGCTGGGTTTTTGTAAAGTTGAAGCCAAAAAATCTGTGAAGTTCATCAAGGCTTGTCCTTCAAGGCTCTCTGCGCAGCAACATGGCGTAATGCGTGATGGTGATGTGTTTCGCAGGCTTGTCTTCGCTAGACCAGCGCCCCTTAGAGGAGCCTTTCTCGCGTTCTGAGCCTGTCTCCCGTTTTCCTCCCCACCCCCAAAGGACACCATGGCCAAGAGAAACACAGTGATCGGCACTCCTTTCTGGATGGCCCCAGAGGTGATCCAGGAGATCGGCTACAACTGCGTGGCGGACATCTGGTCTCTGGGCATCACCTCCATCGAGATGGCTGAAGGAAAGCCCCCTTATGCTGACATCCACCCCATGAGGGTGAGTCTCCCTGGGGGTCCGTGGTTAGCCCTCCCCCACAGAGGCAACACATCCAGGTCAATGCTTTCAACAGGTCATCCAGGAGAAGCAGAATCCTAATAAAAATCCATACATTTGGCCTCCTGAGTGACTCAGTTGGTAAAGCCACTCGCCCAGGCCCGGACTGGGCCTTCAGAGCTGCATTTTGCAGGTTCTAACTCAATTTCCCATTGTGACGAGGAGATCACAGCCCGGGCTGGGGTGGGTGAAATCGGCAGGGCTTGTCCTGGCTCATTGTGAACCAATGTCTCCTGCCGGCTGCAGAGATGCATTATCGAGGTTGTCGATTCTAAATTGGGGAGAAAACGCAAAAATAATTGGCCATTAGCCACACCACTTAATGATTTGCATAATGTACAAAAGTTGCGGTGTAGGTGACTCTTTTATTTCTAATTGCAGAGTCATCCCAGCATGAGCACTTGCTGATGGTGCATGTGTTGGTGGTGGGGGGGACATTGTCATGGAGGTATCAGCATCTATTCAAACGATGAACAAATGAGACAGGGTTTTGAACCTACGCGGTTCAAATAGCGGTATGGTATTATTTTGGCCTTTCAGCGCTAATGAACTTGCTGATCTCTTATTTCTCCCTGCAATCACCGAAATCCTGCGACGTGTGCTATGTTCATTAGATCACACAAAGTAAACATTCCCGGGGAGTGTTTTTGATGAACGCAATTTACTGCGTAAGCTCTTTTTTCCAGGCTACAGCTTGCGCTCGGCCTATTGTAAGTTAATTTGCCAAATCAACTAAAAAAAATAAAATAATCTAATCAAAAACACTACTCTGGCACAAACTCCACATGCCAGTGGTTGTTTAAGGAATTGGACTGCTTTAATGTGGTGATTGCATAGTTTAAATTTAATCTAGTTTAAAAAAAAAAAAACATTCAATTTTTCCGTTGTTTTTTCTTTTTCTTTATTTTTCTCATGGAGGTTATCAGCATAGCGTTATCAATATATCCTCAGAAAACTATGAAAAGGAGGGTGAACTTTCTGTTACCTTTTAAACAATTTTTGCCTCAGCGTTTCCTCTGAAATCAGCCTTTGAAAGCAGTCAGTGGCTTTTCAATCCAGCCCGGGAACTCGAGTGGCTGTAGGTTTCATCATCGCCCAGAATGTAATGTGGAAAGAGGTGTGGAGCTACCTGATCCTCCACAAAGCTGTCAAGCCAACGTCCCAGAATGCAATAGAGCCGTGAAGGCTTGGCCACTTGGGTTTTCGACAAAGTAAGTACATGTAGAAATCAAAGGGCCTAGGTGCCGTCGGGAGGTATAATTTCTTGCGTGTTTCAGCCGGTGTAAACCCCACGGCCCCCTTGAGGGGCTGAGTCAGACGCCTCTGACTTGCGCGCTCTGGCTTGCTGGGGGCCCAGTTTGACGCCTCTGACTTGCTCGCTGGGGGCCCAGTTTGACGCCTCTGACTTGCGCTCCCTGGCTCGCTGGGGGCCCAGTTTGATGCCTCTGACTTGCTCGCTGGGGGCCCAGTTTGACGCCTCTGACTTTGCGCTCCCTGGCTCGCTGGGGGCCCAGTTTGACGCCTCTGACTTTCTTGCTGGGGGCCCAGTTTGACGCCTCTGACTTGCGCTCCTTGGCTCGCTGGGGGCCCAGTTTGACGCCTCTGACTTGCTCGCTGGGGGCCCAGTTTGACGCCTCTGACTTGCTCGCTGG
>JAOVYW010001471.1:0-16206 GCA_025775045.1 Hiodon tergisus | reverse complement strand
CAGAGACACACACATGCATGCACACAGAGTGGACAGACACACACACACACACAAGGCAGACAGACAGAGACACGCACATGCATGCACACAGAGTGGACAGACACATACACACACACACACACACATACACACACACAAGGCAGACAGACAGAGACAGGCACATGCATGCACAGAGTGGACAGACACATACATACACACACACACACACAAGGCAGACAGACAGAGACACACACATGCATGCACACAGAGTGGACAGACATGCGCATACAAGGCAGACAGACAGAGACACGCACATGCATGCACACAGAGTGGACAGACACGCGCATACAAGGCAGACAGACAGAGACACGCGCATGCATGCACACAAAGAGTGGACAGACACATACACACACGTGCACAAACAGAGCAGACACAGATACACACACGCATCCACATGCACAGAAATAGCAGACGGACAGGAACATAAACGCATACAGAGCAGACACAGACAAAAAGAGGAGAGAAGGAGAGGACAGGGTGTTCAAGGAGAACAGGAGGTGGAGCTGTTTGTTATTTAGGAAGAAAAAAAACAAGACAGGCCAAAGAAAATGAAATCTACTCTTTAGACAAAGAGACAGAGAATGAAATGAAAAAGAGTGCAGATCAGTGATCAGTGTCAGTGTGGAACGCGAGAGCGTGCCAGAGCCCTTCCCCCTCTCTCTGTATTTACAGGTAAACACAGAGAAAGAAGGAGGTCGATGAGTGGAAGATTTTCCACCCCCATCAGTTCAGTCCCTTAAGCTTAATGACTGAATGAAGAGGATGAAAGGTCTGCCAGAGGGGACTTGTCTGAGCTGCCGGTCAATACACATCCCACCGACCTTCAATCCCTCAGCATAGTGATCGGACGACCTGCGCCCGCCTCAAAGTCAGCAGTGGGCAGAATCTTTCTCGCCCACACACCTGCACGGGACAGCAAATAATTGGGACATCACCATGGAAACTGTTCAGTTCAACAGCGAGTATGAAAGGGGACATCCTACAGCTCCACCCCTCTCAGTGTCTCCAATCAGACGCAAACTCTTGGTGTCCATACCCTTTCAAACTCTTCTCTCGTGTTGCTATGATAAAAAAGGCTAGCAGTGACTAATCCCTCCCTGCAATAACTGCCCCAAAAGGGGCCTCTCCTGCCATTCAGTCCCCCTGCCAAAGTAGTTCCCAGCTGCCTGGGGTTCAGGCGATCTTCACTTACCCTGCAGGCCTGTTAGCATGTCGGTTTTGCACAATAAAATTAAAGAGGGCCATCTACTGACAGACAGAAAGAAGATGTTAGAAATGCTGAGTGTGTGCCTATGTATCTGCGTGGGCCTGTGTATGCATGTGTATGAGTGGCTCAGTTTGAATCTGGATCATTTTATTGGCCAGTCGTGAGACAGTGAGTCCCGAGTGCCGACAGGGAGAGAGGCAGTCAGTAGGGTTTCCCAGGGGATTTCAACAGCAACCCATGAATCCTGGACGCCTGAAGGTTCACAGTGCCACATGCCCAAACTACAATCAGAGCTGACTCTTTCCAAGTGGCTTGTGGTGAGGGACTGAGGAACATAATTAGTGCCACATAATTAAAACACAAACCTCTTGACCAGCAGAAGTAAAGACCTACAGAGCTCAGAGCCTGTTGCCTTTAACAGTATTGTTGAAATTACCATGACCACACAGCACAGCTGCAGCATGCGAACTCACTGTAACATCTCTCTACATCGTCACATCAGAATCCTGAAAAGTTACGGAAGTAACCTGCTGGGAGAACAGTCTGACTGCATGATCTTACCAGCTGGACACTAAATCGCCCATTTTCGGGCTTTTTACAGAACACAGCTACCAAGAAGAGCTCTCAGAATACCTCGGATCAGGTTTGTGTGTGTCTGGGGGAGAGGGGACACACCTACTGGGGAGCTCTTACCAGAACAGTGCAGCGAACTAGGTCTGTTCTCTTCCAGGTCAGGCATCTGGCTCTCCAGATCTTCGGTCTCCTCCGGGATAGTGGAGAGACGCTCGGCAATCTCTTCATCTGTCAGGCCCAGGTAGGCAAGACGTTTACGGATGGCATCTAGCTTCTCCTGGTTGCCCATGGAGGAGACATCTGGGTCCCCCAGTGGGGGCTTCTCTGGGGCACTGTCTGAGCCAGTCATGGAGCCATCATCTGGAAGCCCTGGGCTGATGGTGGACCTGTCTGCCGAATCCCCACTGCCCCGGCCCAGGAAGGCAGAGGTAATGGCCTCAGAGACCTGGGTGAACCAGGCCACCAGTGCTGGGGTGGAGCTTCCACCCTCGGTCTGCTGGGGGGATGACATTGATGCGTGGCTTCTGGAAGAAGGGGTGGAAACCATGAACACACAGTTCCACTGCTCTGTGCAGACAGGACACAGCACAGTCTGTTTGCTCAAGGAGTTGCAAAAACACTTCCTGATCCTGGGTTTAGCTAGAGAGCATGATATTTAAAACCCAAGCTGGAGCCACTTCAATAGGCAAAGGCACTTTACATCTCTGTAGGAAAAGCTACATGTACCCTTCCTTACTGAGGTGTAACATGTTAGGAAAAGGTAAATGTTACACCTCAGTGGGGAAAGGTACATATTACACCTTATTATTATTAGTTCCCAGGGTTAGTGTTATGCATAGTACCCAGGGTTAACATCAGGCGTAACTCTCAGAGTTAGTGTTAGGCGTAGTTCCCAGAGTTAGTGTTCGGTATACAGTGCCTTGCATAATGAATCAAGGGGGGGGTGAAAAAAGCACTGTAGTTCCACAGGAGCCCATCCAAAAAGATTTGGCAAGCATTATTTCACCTCTGCAAAATAAAAAAAACACAGGCTATGAAATGCTTTTAAAATGGTATACCTTTGGTTCCTCTTAATGTGCTGTAATTATTTATTTTTAATTATATATAACCTTTGTTCAACAAATCGGTTTGATTAGGATTAATTATATACAATTTGTTCCCCTTAAAGTGGTGTAATTATTCATTTTGGTTTTGTACCCACCCACTCCCAGTTGGGAATTATCGATCGTGCTTGTATACGAGGGCAATTTTGAAAGGGCAGGCAGACTCCTCCCACATTTACACTTAATTGCCAGTTGTCATTTGACACAAAGCAAGCCTGAACAGCCGTGACTGTACTCAAGGTGCATCCCTGAAAAACCTTCACAGTTGCTGGATCACAGTTCACTGGTAGCAGAGAGAAACTGAGATAAGCCCCCATCCACCCTGCCCTCAGTTAGCAATAAAATAAATGACAGATATAGATTTGGATAATCGGGTCTAGCCTACACATGAACGAGTGCCTTTATCAGCTTGGGAAGCACTAGTGAGCGTGTCAGTGTGTTCTCAATTTTATAGCTGCTATAAAAAAGCTCCATCTCATCGACTTGGTATTGAACACTAGGTAGATGTCTCAGTTCCTTTCTGAATTCAGTTGCTTTCTGAATTCAGTTGTTCCAATGGCACCAGGAGGTTAGGCCTTCCAAAATCCATGCACCAAGTGGGAATCTGAGGGAATGCAATGCTTGCTCTATGTTCTGTCACTGAGGTGCCACCAGGTAGGCAACAAAGACAGCACAGAAAAAGCCTGGCCCACAGACGGTTCAAGATGGAAATGAGTGGACAGAAGGAAATGTACAGGTAGTACGTTTTTAGATATTGAAACACATCCCACCCCCAACCTTGTTCCAGCCTACCTCCTGCCACTCAGCACTTACTCAGGCTTTGGTGGACTCCAGGCTTGCCCAAGAAGCACATCCCCTTAATATAAAACTCTAGACTGGGCAGTCCTCCCAGCTGGGAGAAGCAAACTTCCTTTTCATGAAGAGGAAGACCAAGGCCAACACCACCATGAATATTCCCACCACAGACAGGAATCAGGTGGCCACAAGAGACAGGGAAACACATGCACACACCTGATCAGAAGATCAGACCTAAAGTCCAAACCAAATCCGCTAACAGTGGGACAAATCTGGGTAGGTGCCTACAGATAGCAAAAACACACCTTATCTGCAGGAATCACCCTGGTTTGCCTACAGCCTGTTCCAGATTAATTAAAAACTATAGATAAAAGTTACTTCATAACTGCCCTGGTACCAACACCCAAGTGGCTAAGCCAGCCCTAGCACAAGCGGGCTCATAGGACACGATTGGCAGAGCACCACCCGGGCATGGGGGGAGTTAGCGGAGGTGTTTTCTGAATCTCTTTAAACATTAATCCCCACGTCAATGTGGGCACCTGTAGTATCATTGTGCAGATGAAGGAACATCTCTCCTCCAATCAGTACTGAATCCTGCAGTGCTTTATGACCTAATGGCCTGAAGGTTGTGGATTGGGCGAGATTCCCTGCACTGTTCCTGTGGGGGTTGCTAGATAGTGAGAATGATCATCCAAAATTATGGTGGAAATCATTGAAGTTGTTAAAACGAGTAGAAAATAACACTCATTAGTTGGTTTGAGCCGTTTTTTTCCTGCTGAAGGATTAGCCATTTTATTTCACGGCAGATTGATATTTTTCTCGGTACATGAAAAAAGGAAAATTCGAAACCAATTTGGCCATCAATCAAAAGCATGCCACCAGATTTAAACACGACACAAAAAAGTCTCCCCTAACATCCCTGGGACTGTTTTAGGGACGCACATGATAGAGAGCTAAAGGGTTGGGAATCGGCAGCTGGAGCCTAATCTGCTTCCTTTTTGTCGAGTTTGCCTCTACGGTACACAAACAAACACACAGACACCATCCACATACCAGTCTATTCCAGTGTTCCCCAGCACTTTGTTCACAGGACAAGCTTGGGTAGTCACTCATCCACTTCAAGAACTTTTCTCAGACTGAAAAAGTGAAGGAACAGTAAAGGAAATGGAGTTCTGCGTCTCTCTTGGTACACACAAGCCTGACAGAGAGAGGAGTGGCCCTGCTGAACGTTCTGTTTGCTCTGCCACAGGTGTGGTTTCGGAGGCTCAAATACATGGCCAGAAAACTGCTGGTTCCTGGGCGCCTGGTAGTAACCCAGGTCGTATCAGGGTGTTACTCTCAACGTATAAATATCCTAATTAGTAATACAATAACACGTTTTCAACCAATGGTGTAGCATTTATTGGAGAAGATACAGTTAAGTAAAGGGACTTGGTATATTTACCTTCAAAGGTATTGCACCTGGCTGTCTGAATGGAGCTGCTAACCCCTATTTAGACATTTAGTGCAGGGCCGAAGTCACTGATTAACAAGCAGCCTGGTCTCTTTCACTCCCAGTGGCACTCAAAATTAAAGGACCTTACCAGAAACAGCCTTTAGAGTCTTTACAGGCCCTCTCTCCATGTGTGCATGGGACAGAGGCACAGTGTTAGCCTTACATTTCTGAACATGTCTGAGTACATACATGCATGAGTAAATACATGAGTATGGAGTATTGCATGTGTCCAGTAAGGCACAGGGGGGTGGAGGGCAGGGGTTTGGGGTTGGGTTGGGCACGGTTTGGTCCTGGGGAGAAACCCAGGAGAAACTTCTCACACCTGAGAACAAACGAGCGGTCAGTTTCCCAGGAAACCATCTTCCGCAGTCACCCACACAGAAGGAACAAAAACAGGTCCACGTTGCTATGGCACCGAGGGTCCTGCTTGATTGGTCGAGATAACAAGTTTTTTTTTTTTTTGCTGGAGTGTATATCCAGCTGCTGGAAATTTTGATTTTGTGCTTACACTGAGAGACTGAACTGGGACCAGGGTTTCCCCCAGTTTTGAGCATGAATACAAAACATCCCAATACAGTTCAAGCTCCAGACACACACACACACAAACACTTCAATAATTTCAAAAAGCAGTTACATTCACACATTAAAATGTTTTTTTAGAAAAGCCAGAGAGGCAATTGTATATTATCAGTAAGGTAGGTAATAGCACAATATGTTCCACTGAGCAGCCAGCTATCTCATTAAAGCCGTATCGACATTGTCTGTACAAAACACCCATTCATGCTAGGGATAAGAACAGACTTGAGTGGCCAGGAATCCACTTAATTACTAAGAGACGGAGAGAGTGCAAGTCCCTAGCAACAAGCCGTATGAGGGGGTGTGAGTCTAAGTGTGCGTTAGTACATGAAAATGGGCATTACAATATGTGTTCAATACACTGTTCAAGTGTACGGGCAAATGGAGATTATTTTACATCGAAGCACAGCAATGGTTTAATGTTTGCGCATCAGCATACAAATATTTGTGGAAGTGTATGGCATCAGTGCTTGTGCATGTGATGGGACATATATATTCTGTGTTTGCATCCGCAAAAGCACATGTAATAAATTGTGTGTTGGTGGTCCAAGTAGGCAGCTAGATATGTAATATCAGAAGTAATATCCACATTTCTGTTCAATAGCCCAAATGATGGAAAGGACTAGTTGTCATGACATTTGCTGGCACAATCGCATCCCCTGCTGGACAGATATGGACCTGCGCATTGACAGGTCCATATCTACGTCCCCTTGTTTATAGTGAAGTCAAACTAAACATATAAAAAACACAAACATCTAGAAAGAAGAGTAATGTCCCATCTCAGTACTGCCCAATCTCAACAAATAACCTACAGGTGCATGTTAACACAAATATCTACCTGACCCACAGAGCGAAAAGTCTGGTTCCTCATTAATCAGCAGGAAAATATCACCACCCACTGGTCATTTCTGCTTATCACATTGTCATACATCTTCCGAAAAAAAAAAAGGTTTTCTAATAAAACAAGAAACTTACCAAAATGACTTGCTGTTTTGAAATTACAAAGCTATATCATCTGCAAATTTGTAGAAAATATTTTGTGAAAGCTCACAGGAGCTCAGCGTCTCACCAGTTCCCAGTCTGTCTCTCCAGTTCCCAAGGATGTTTTTCCAGTTCCTCTCTGCTGGCTGTTGCCCCTCAGGTAAACTGTGCACTGTGTGGGTATGGTGCGGACTGGCTCAGACGGGTGGAACCTCTGTGCCCTCTTCTCGGCTGTTTGGAGAGTCCCATCAGAGCACTTCACAGCACTTCCTGCCTCAGCAGACAGGACGCCCCCTTCCGGACCTCTCAGAGGATAGAGCAGGGCGATGACAGCAGCCTGCCCGACAAAAGCTTGCCATGCCCAGACTTTGGGCTTGGCTCAGTTAAAACAACCACAACAGCGTCAATGTAGCTCTGTGCATTGCTGTGTATGGACTACTGCTTTTCTGGGAGGCCGGTGTGATAGCCTCAAGCTTATTCCTGTGGATACACCAACGTAACACTGTTTGGAATTTATGCCACACATATAGGCCCTGGTTTATACAGTGTTACTTATGAGCCTGCCTCAATGAGTAAATAAAACATGTCAACCAGGGAGCAGAGAGATCCTGATGCCTCTGGTAAAAGACCTTAAGGAACTTACAGCTGGGAAAATACAAACACCAACACCAACACACACACACACACACACACACACTCGCACCCACACACAGGCACACACACACACACACACACAAAACTGGAGAACTGCTGGGAGAAACAAAGAGGATATCCCAGGGGAGTGTCGTTTCCCTTGACAAGGAGTTAAACACCGTTTATCCATGGCCTCCACCAAATCAGTGTGTGGACAGCACATCCTGTTGAATTATGCCACTTTCCCTTGGACTGGAAGTAGTCCTAAAGGTAACGGGAAATACATCGAAAGTAGTTTGATTGCTCTAAAATACCCTATCTGGCTAAAATAATGGATTTGTACCTGTGTGCTTAAAATCCTACAGTTAGCACATTGAAGTTAACTGCCAGCACAAAAACAATGTGTGCCTTGGACACCATTCAGTCATTAAAAAGACTCTAAAGTTTCAATAAAAAACCTGCAGATCTCAATTGGTTTCCCTTTGTCAGACCATTGCTTAAGGTACCAAATGTGTGCACTAATAGTCTAAATTATTAGTCTGAATAATTTCCCATACATACCACAAGTGGTCACTCGTCACCAACACAATTTCCTTATACAAAATACAACTTTCAATAAAGTAGAGTAGTTAATTGACAGACTTCGGTCTTCTGGGTTACTCTGATGCCCTCTCCATTATGATTATCTTAACCCCATAGATTGACAACCCAGAGAGTCAGGCAGGGTTTGGTCTGGTCCAGAAGTGATCAGACACAGGGAAATGGAGGGTCAGTTTTCACCCTGTATTGAGAATATTTACAAAAAAACAAAATGTATCTTTTGTGTACAGTTCTCCAAACAGAACATTGAATCTTTTAACAGAACAGCAAAAATAAACTGGAACAGGCTCTTCAGTCTAACTTTTTATTCAAAGCAACTTACATAATTAACACTTTCTACATTCATCCACTTGTACAGCTGGATTTACTAAAGCAATTCAGGTTAAAAACTTTGTACAAGGGTCTGTCCCCAGGGCCGCTACTCTGTCCCCCCCCCGTGGGCATGTCTTCATGGAAACTTATCTGTTCAACCCTGCCTGTGGGCTTGTCTGACGGGCTGCAACTCACTCTGGCCCTATCAGTGGCCATGTCTCTAGGCTGTAACCCTTTCTGCCCTCCATAGTCTCCATAGCTGCTTTCAACGCCATAGTTGGCCTCTCAAGTTCTGTTCTGATTTACTCTAAATAATGAAGAGCTTTAAGTCTATTGAGAAAGATTCCTGAATGCCCATACCTGTGGAATCCCATACGGCTTTCACTCCTGCTCGGGGGAGGTTATTAGGAGGATATATAAATTCGCTCTTTCACACTGATGAATAACTAATTAACTTATCTATTCATTCACAAGACACCTCATCCACCTCTAGGGAGTTTCAAAAAATAGAATTCCTGCAAACCTTTTCACACTGATTGCAGGTAATTTTCGCACAGATCTTCAGGTTCTGGTTTTAAGAAAGAAAATAAATCCCTTGTTTGCATGTAATTGCAGACTGAATGTGAAATGAGAAATCATTTAAATATGTTTTAAGCCAACTATTATGCATATAGGAGCACCAATCCCAGTTTATCCCAATCCCATCTTAAATTGTGTAGGGAAAATGTATTAAAATTGATGGTATATTAACTGCACAAAGATGGGTACTGTGGTGAACATTGCCATGGGTTGGGATTTACATACCATAATAACAGGCAGGAGCACAACTCTATAGTTCACAATAGTGTCCGCCTAATAATTCTGTGGCTTTTAACATTCAAAAGAATAATATCTTGTCATGTGCAATTTAACAATATTGTAGCGATAGCCGTTTGCTTCCAAATAATGACGCTTTGTTGATTCGTGGTTCTGTTTCTGACCCCCCTGATTCTTCCACATTTAGAGCATGGTGTTCTTGGAGACTGGAGGCAAGGCGCGTCATTACTACTGCAGAGGTTGGAGTTAAATGCATAATTGTTGTCATGCTCTAGTGCTCTTCCACTAGATACAGATACCTAAACCTAAAAAATATCGTGTTGATGCTCGTAGTTATATACACATCCGACGTATAAACATAAATTAATAAATAAGAACGTCACCGCAAACATCGAGCATAAAGAGTACTTACTATCAGAATTCATGGTTAATGGTGAAATACAACGTCGTGTTAATCGGCTGTGCCACGCATACAAGCTTGTCGTTTCAGGGCTTTTAAACACGGCTCAGATTCTTCTTCTAACAGCAGCACGGACAGCGGTTTCGATAGGATGTTGATGAAGTGCGGTTTCTCCCGCCCTTCCCTACTAGACGGTTGGTCCTGTCCATAGCAAAATTACCCTTTCTAATCCTACCTATTGACGTTTTTCTATTGTCCCCGTCCCACTGTCATCAAAACATTTACACTCTTTAGGTATTGTGTCAGTTCGCTTACCTAGCCTCATTAAACTCTCCCAACAACGCGAATTAAAATGAAATACTATTTTATTTAATTAAATAAATGGAAAAATGCCCTAACGAAGTCTGATGCGTTTGAACTGGAGAAAATTTAAAGAGCTTTTAACTGTTTCACGGGGAACTCACCGATTTTCAGAAATCATTCGTAGAATCGGTCAAATAAGCCTCACGACTTCACACGAACCGCCACTGTTTCTTCCTGCTACTTTGCCTTTGGGACAAAGGCGATGCGGTTTGGTCACGGTCATGATCCAAGTTCACGATAGCTATACTTCCTTTCTTCCAATTTTCTCCCACTGTGCTCATGCAGAAAGACTAGTAAGCCATTTCCCAGTGCATTATGCAACTGACTGCACAATAAGAGTAAGTGGCAATCGTACTTCTCAACGCCGTGAAAAAGATTTGAAGAGCGGCCAATCAACCAAAGCACAGAGCAGAAAAGCTAATGGGGATTTTTGTCAATTCCATAACAACTGTCCACCTTGAAACCAGGCAAATATGAAATAAAATGTAACTCGTCTAAGTACTTATATAAAAAACGTGTTAATCTAAGGGAATATCACAGAGCAGGAATACATGAAAGCCAGCTATACACTAACAAATAAGTGGGTACATTGAAAAGGTACAATGACGCAATCTAGACTTGTTTAATCGGGGACCATACATGAGCAGTGACTGTTTATACCAGAGCACAGATATCAGCACAAATTTATTCATGGCTGCTTTCTTCACTTTAGTGAAACAGTAAATTATAGCTTTAAACAAGCACCCTGAATGCATCAAACTTATATCGTTGACTAGGAAATAAGCATATTAAGTGCTCACTTTGATTATTGTTTAAAAAAAGGAAACAAGGACACAGTAACACACAATTGTCATAATTCTGGTCTGACATCACACCAATATGGGAATTTTATGCAAACTATACAGAACACTGTACTCCATTCAGATTACCATAAGTATAATATACCGAGTGCGGTTTTTTAAACTTTGTATCACAAAAAATACTAAAATTGTAAACCTATATTTATTTTCAAAGAATGCTCAGGTTTTAATGTGAAACATACATTGAATGTATACTGTATAAATACAAGGGGAGAACTCGAACTCAAAAATCTATTTACATAATGGGCCCTATTCCTGAGCTCTGATCACTTACCTACACACCAGAGCTAAAAGTACCAGTTTGCCACAGTGACAGAATGTCAAACCGGTACCATGTGTTTAATGACACCGGGTTACGGACATTCTTCCTGCGTTTGGCAAATATAGAGCAAACCAATGGCATAGCCTAACTGTCCTGTCCAAGATGGGCTTCTGCCCAGGCCACAAGTTTTCAGTGCGGGAGCGTGCATTGTTGAACACAGGTCACCTTTAGTCTCCAATCCAGGTAAATCGTCACCATTTGAATCTTTTCTTTTTCGGTTTTTCTAGACGGAAGGAATATAGAATATATCACAAGTCATGTTATTTGATGTTAAGCCCAAGGAAGCAGAAGGAATATCATGGTCAATAAAATTATTTTGTAAAAATTACAACCACATGTAGCTTCCTGCCTAACAGCATTCTTTTAATTAACGCCCTCAATTAAACAGTGAAGAAACATCTCCTGAAACCGTATCCTTGCCCTGCAGAGCACCCTCTTACCTGCTGACTTGTGCTCCTCCATCACGCTTAGACGCCACGCTGCAGTCGATTCCAACACCTCCTCTTTTACTTCCCCTGAAGGACAAAAATTAGGATACACGTGGGTTAGTGATGGAAAATGTGAAAATGAACCAAGAAGAGACATGGATGGTATATGCATAGCTCTGTGTGTGTGTGTGTGTGTGTGTGTGTGTGTGTGTGTGTGAGCGTTATTAGACAAGCGTGTATATCAGTGCAAGTCTACATTACCGCTTTTGATCAAGTTCTTTTTGGTCCTCGTGCTGAGGGACAGAGGTCTCCGGCGCCGACTTGTCTCTGGACCCTGGTCGGTCCCGGAACCCGAAGTGTCCATCTCCACCTGACGGTGCCGACGGGATTTTGAGGCCTGAGGGCACCAAACAGGACATTACTTTTACCATAAATGGAGATGGCCGACATCACGGACAGTGCCAGGGTGGCCAATTCTGATTCAGCACAGATAGTGACAGCAGCAGCTACGGGGGGGGGATCCCAGCATGGCCTGCAGCTTTTAAAAGTGGTTCAATGGGATCCTGAGCCATAAGCAAGAAAAATTTAAAGTTTAGTTTGCTGTTGGTTTATTTAGCGTTACCCAAATTTTATTCATTCTTAACATTCATTTGAATACTTTGTTTGGGAGCTGGTGAGACTTTGTTGTCAAAGGAATTCAAATTAAGTGAGAGAGCGCTTTGTAATCCACAGCTGATTCAAGAATTGGTTTAACATGCTTAATTTCTGTTCCTTGCCCCGGATACTTAGTCCAATCTTTTGCCCTCAAGATTTCTTGTCTGGGATCCACCATTGTAAAATAGATTGACTAAGTACATGCAAACTAAATATATTTTTGGTGATAGATATATTTGAATGATATCGGGGCTCCCGAGTGGCTCATTGGGTAAAAACGCTCGACTGAGTGCAGCGTGAGTCCAATGGTTATGTTTGCTAGGACTGACTCTGCATCATGAAATTTGCCAACAGTGAACAGGGGTTCAGAGAGCCCAAGAGCAGAAACAAACCTCAGACACCTGTCCGTAGGACTTGGACTTGATAGATGCCAGCAGTTGTGCTCGCT
Organism: Hiodon tergisus; assembly: GCA_025775045.1. Taxonomy (NCBI): domain Eukaryota; kingdom Metazoa; phylum Chordata; class Actinopteri; order Hiodontiformes; family Hiodontidae; genus Hiodon; species Hiodon tergisus. The sequence continues at coordinate 3,601 of JAOVYW010001471.1, read as the reverse complement.
TCGAACTCTGAGGAAACAAGACAGGAAAGGACTCTGAACCCTTCGTTTACATCACCCCCTTATGGACAATGTCATTACTGTAACTGCGGGACTGTTGTAACAAAAGCAAGTAGTGCATCTGCATCAAGCCTTCTTTAATTTCCACAAATAAATTAGCTGAAAAAACATAAAACGCAGGCATCAAGTACTGACACCATGGCATGGGAGGGGAAGGAATTTCACTCACCACATGCTGCTCTGAAGCATCATCACCGTCACCAGCATCTCCAGACAGGTCCCTCACACCTTCCTGACTAACAGCAGCATCTTTGGGACCAGATACTGTCTGCTTGCCCCTCTGAACCACACAGGATAAAGTGTGATAACACGTGTGAAGCACAACAGAAGGGAGGACCATGCTCCACAGGTACACATACAGAATCTCTCTCACACACACACACCATCTTTCTGTGCATCTCTCTCCCTCTCAGACACACAAACACAGAAGAATACATACTGTATCTTTGACACACAAAACACACAGCTTCTCACCACGTTCTCCTGCCATTGATGGTACTCCAGCACAGTGTTGCGCAGCTGAAGCACCAGGTCCGGCCGAATGAGACTGATGTTGGGGTCTGGCCGGCCAGGGGTGGCTGAGATGGCGGCCTTCATCTGCTCATAGTGCTGTTGCACGTTCATGACCTCCTGCGTGCACCACGACACAACAGTTACGCTCACAACCTGCCCCCTCAATCTCCCTAGCAAGCATGCAGACACGCCCTACCAGAATAAAGTTGCTGAGCATATAAGGCCAAGCCATTAGCTGTGCCCTCAACACCAGCAAGAACAGGGGATGCTGTCTGGTTAAGGGACACGTCTAACTATTCTGGTGTGATTTCTCATTGACGTAATCAACACAACCCTGGGTCCCCAGGCACACAACCCTCACCTCCAGTGTGTCCAGGCTAATGAGGTCTTTCACACGCTCCAGTCTTTCCCTGAACTCCTCACAGACCTCGTGTCTTCTGGGCTTCTTCTTCACCTGGAAGCGGAGCTGCCCGGGACAAATATGGTACAGTGGGTGAACAGCGGACACAGGGGAGGTGTGGGGGGGGGGGGGGGGGTAGTTAATATCGGCCATGGGTCGCCTTGGACGACGTACCTGTCTGGGCATGGCGGTGAAGAGGAAGGCCCTCTCTGAGAAGAGCTTCCTGAGGATGAAGACCACATCATAGTGCTGCGCATTCACAGCGTCTTGCTGGAACTTCTTCACATCCTCCCAGTCCTTCAGCGCGATCCTAATCTAGAGATGCGACACAGGACACACACAGGTGCATTTTAAACTGACAATATCAGAACAGGAGGTGACACAGGGCATACATGAGAAAGCAGCGTAAAAATGGTGTGTACCTTCTCCTTGGGTGACGCAAACTGCGTGTGATACAAGCCATAGAGTAGGTACAACCCTCCAACGCGAATCTGGAATGTGTATGGAGGCAGAAAGTAATAATATGCAGTACTCAGGATCTGCTGACTGAAGACTCTCATTTCGTTAGCTTGCATTTTCCCACTGGAAGGAAAGAGAAAACAAACTGGTATCTTGGACTGGGACTGGGACTGGCCATTACAGGTCCTTTTCTCCTTGGTTTGACTGGGCACACGCACACGCACATATATAAAAACATTTACTAAAGAAAAATTTATTTTGTGTGTTTAAACATAAGTGAACCCTTTCAGTCAATAACTTGTGACACCTCCATTAGGAGCAATAACTCTGGAGTAACTCTGTTGCAAAATAAAATATAAAAATCATTCAGGAAATTACACCGCCGAATGATAATACCGCATATTTATAACAGCTACGAAGCGGAAGCGAAACCGAAACATAAGGTGCATATTTTAGGATAAACGTTTTTATCAATTTAACAATTTACTGGTCCTAATTGCACTGCTCTCGCTAAGCATTGCTAGATTTAGCTCAGTTTCGTGCACGTGGTAAAGTCTACGTATGAACCCTTAATTTACTGATTTAGGCTAATTAAATATATTTTGATATACGCTAGTTAGTTAGCTATTCACACTGATTGATAAGCGGAATGAAAGTTCAATTTGATCTTTTGGTTCCTGATCTTCAAAATATGAAAACATTGCCAAAGTCGCTACGCACAGGTAGTTTGATTACTTACTAAAAAATGCTGGGAAAGTCCATTTCTCTCCAGATAGCCGAAAAGTCCTCATACCGCACCGACTCTGTCCGCTGAAAGCGACTCAATAAATCTTCGCAGTCTGCTTTCAAGGGCGCTACATAGTAATCCATTTTCTCAGATAATTTTTGTATTAAGCAAACCTACACTTTATACTTATATAAATATATATATATTATTGCTTGTGATTCTGAGTTTTTATTAAACAGGTATTTCCATTGCATTTACCGACGCTATACAAATGTCGTTGCAGAACAACTTCCGTGTAATCAGTACAGGAGCCTAAAACGGACAAAAAAAAAAAAAAAAAAAGGCGAATGCACGTTAAACTCCTTCGATTTTAAATAGTCCACAATTAATTGTCAAGTTTAAAGATATTTAAGCAATTACATAAAATATTATTATAAAGATGTTTAAAATTGTACTGACAACGACAAAAAGAGGAAAAGCATTTTAGCACGCAATAAATCCTGTGAATATGAAATATGAAATCTTTCAGATACAATAGGTATTTATTTAATTAATTAATTAATTAATATAAAATATATTTTTAAAATACTTTACAAATGTATGTAAGGTTAATATTCATTCGTTCCGGCCGAATACGACATACGACTCAAACTAGGCGATTTCCTTCGTCCCGTTATATAAGCGTTGGGTCACGTAGTCATTTCGACATCATCTAGCAATAGCGCACAAACTAATTTTCGTTTCATTATATGCGCTGTATTGCCGTATCGCTTGGCATGTCCAGCTGCACGTATGCCTGGGAAGTGGCTACGCCTCTTACGGATGACTATTTGTAAATGCTGGCATCAAGGTGGGCAGAGCTCTTTCTCTGGCCCTCTTCTGGGTGCAAAGCAGCAGCTCAAAGCAGCGGTAAAAATCCAAGTTAAGTTAAGGTAAGGTTTTTACGTATTTATTATACTTTCTCCTAGTTACTATTACGAAATCCATTTGGTGGATTTTTATTTTTAGGTTCGGGGATAATGTAAATGATACTTTGATCATGCATCACCCATTTCAGACGTCTGATAAGCACGTACTCCGTAAGAAGAGTGACAACAAAATCATTGCTGGTGTAACGATGCCTATGTCCTTTTTAGTATCGAAAGAGTGGAACTTGGACCCTATATGTATTATTTTGTCACTTTTGGGTCTGTAACCTATTGTGATATTGGATTTCTATGATAAAAATTAATACACTGTCCGTCATATCGCTGCATGAACCGTAGAGCAAAAGCCAGGATCCCCGTTTAGTACCCTGTTTACCAGTGCATGACTCGGGTTATTTAAAGGTAGCCTAATTTCGTTTGCCCTCAGGATGTTGGCGTATTTTCAAATGGTGTCGTATTCGTGGTAAATTATTATTGTATGTGGGTTTGTATAGTTGTTACTTGAGCGGTGGCAGACGG
>JAOVYW010001470.1:0-12649 GCA_025775045.1 Hiodon tergisus | reverse complement strand
CATAGTCTGAGCTTCCCCCAGTACTTGGGTCAGCTCTTTCACACACACACACACACACACACACACACACACACACAGGGTTCTATTTCGGTGATTATGTCTTAATTAACACAGGTGATGTTGACCAAGCCAATGTTGCAATTTTCATGGTGCATTATGGTGATATGAGTTTGCCAACAGAACTTGACCAAGTGTGTCTGCCTGTCCCCTGGGAAAGGTCCAAGCCATCCACCAGTACATGATCTGGGAGGTTCCCTACTTCCAGGAGGATTCTGTTTTTTGTGAAAATTTTGAGGACAATGCCACAGGAAAAAAGATTATCACCAGTTAGCATGAGGAGTCAGCTATACTTGTCAAGTATGACTCTATTTATGACTCTAGTTCAGCAAATAATAGCCTCATTTATCTCTCAGTGTCAGTCATGTAAAGCTTTGCATGTAAAAACTACATAATCACATATAAATAACATAATCACTGTAACCTGAGTTTGCCGAGTTTGTTGGACATCTGTCTCCATCTGTCTCGAAAAGACTTGTGAATATCTGTGGTCTTGCCACAGCTCTACTTACCACTCTTCAAGAGCATGAGTCCCAACTTTCGGGTCCTCTGGGTTGGCATTTCATCTGTGTCAAAAGTAAAAGGAACTGGCACAACGCCACCTAGCAACAAGCCTGTATGAGCTCACAGACCCATACTCTCAGGTTGTACATTGCTTAGTATTGAACAAATATGTAAGGTATTTAAGTGCTAGAATGTTTGACAGACCAAGATTGGGCTTAAAGTACAGTGTATAGATAGTATTTAGTATATAGTAGGTACGTCAGGTGGTTGTCGAATCCATCCAGGAGGTTGTAGAAGCTTTCACACTACGCAACCCACAACCACCCAATTTATGTCCAGCTTGAAAAAAATTAATACAAATCCTAGCCAAATTGGGACACTGAACGATCAGCAAAATCGGGGGGAAATTGTGTAACGTGCAAGCACTTGAAGGGATATAGCCAGTGGAAAGCTGATATTATATGGCTCATTCTTTCAATAAGCACCCAGTAGAGTTAATGTCAGTATCTTAAAATCAAAATTATTGTAATTGTTTTTTAAACGATACTTCAATTTAATTTGAATAATGGTGAAAAACCAATATAAAATGGCACCATGTTTCTTCCCATATTTTTTGGCTGAGATTATTATATTGACATATTCAAAATAAGCATTTCATGATGAGCATCTTAATTTAGTGTGAAAGATAATTAATACCTAACGGCATCATAGCTGTGAATTAATGATCTCAATTTTGTTTGGTCTCAGCCAGGGAAGTACAGATAAAACAGCAGTTGTATTAATTACAAAAAATTATTTTCTATTCTGTGTCAGAATCTGAAACATGATCTGAAATGTACATGAAATGTACAAGCTATTATACGGTAATATACGCAGAGAGAGAGTGACACGTGTCGATGCAGGACAACCTGGTCTGGGAGTGCAAGATGATTGGGAATCGCAGGTGACTGAAGAACTTCTGGTGCTGCAGGGGAGTAGAGATTTCTTCTGCCAAGACCGTGCGGAACATTCGCTCCTGTAAAGTAAAAATGTCCCCAGGGAGACCTCCATTCTTGTAGGTTTTTCTTTTTTTTTTAATAGAGAAAAAGTAGTGGTCTTTGTATTACTGTGAAAAACTATTAGGAATATTGACCTATGACCAGAATGGTTGTCAGTACAGTCTTCATTGAACTCCCGATCGAGAGCTGATTACTTGATGTTATTATTGTTGTTAGTTGCTTCAATAAAAAAAATCTCTTTCCCATCTCAGAAACATTCCAACCCTGTCTGAATCAACCTAGTTCATGCACTCGTTATAGCATGCACACATCTTAAAGTTTAACCCAGAGAACAGTGGTTGAATGAAACATTTTCTATAGAAAAATGGTCACACCATCCACAATCAGTGGCCCTGCACAAGCCACTGATTAATAGTCTCTTATAGCTCTGACCTTGTAAAGATATTGTGTAGCATTCCAAAGCTTCTTTTCAGAGCCACGTACCACCTCGTTCAACATGATAATTCTGCAGGTCAGCTCAAGAAATTACCAACGAAGTCAAGGAAGAGTCAAAAAAATTAAGTCATAATAAAAAATGGAAACACCTTGCAAATGAACCTATAACCACATTTATAGATATTGATCATTGGCGTTTGTTTGTTAGTTTGTTAGTTTGTTGGTTTGTGTTTTTAGGACAGTTTGGTGGATTCTGGGATGTACCAGTGCTTGCCCAAGAATAAACATGTGGTTCTCTACTGCATCCCGATCTAGGACTTGTAGCTAAGCTAGTGACACAGCCGCTAATGTCCTATGGTCAAGTACACCTCACACGCATGCTGGGAGTAAGGTACTGTAAAAAACAGAGCAGTAAATTTAACCAGCTGGCAGGCATTCTAATTCTTCTTTCCACAGTCATTTTAAATTTCACACATTTTATCCCTAAATTTCTAAGAGGCCTTTACTGTCTCCTTCTGAACAATGCCAAAATATAATGAGGCACCTTAGGCCATGTTGGCCAGACAGTTAAATTAGAAAAATGCCCAAACCCATACAAATCTAAAATCATTACTGTAATGCTTGTTAAAATGTTAAAATGTTAATTTTTAATTCAGTTCTAAAATGTATTGTGGGTTGGGTCACATGCTGGCTATTGATGTCACATGCTGACTCAATTGTTGGCATGTGACACTAATAGCCCGGGACATTGTTACAGTGGAGTCACTCAGCTGGCCACTACTCCACCTAACTGCCTCTGTAAGTTCACCAGGTTAGTGATACATAACCTCTGAGACCTCGGACGCAGAGCAACATGGTTTCAGGTTTAGAAAGTGCCATTCTGGTTAAGGTCCTAGAAATGTAACCTTCAGGTAACAGGAGGAGAATGAAGCTGTACCCTTGAGGAGAACACGAACTCAATCACTTTTCTAAATATCCAACTGAATAAAGAGTAAAATTCATAAGCCATGCAGGTCCTTCAGGATAAGAACATTTGCTAAGTAACTAAGTAATGAAGTGTGCTTGCATGACAGAATACTGAATTAGAGATTGCTCAACATCACAGAATGGATCATCATACAGTCTATAATCCGGAGGAAATGATGCTCCTCTCTCAGGGAAGACAGCCTGCCCAGACACCCCCAGAGCCATCAAGGTTTTGTGCATGTGTTTTTGGGTCAGTTGGAGTATAAACAAAGGACATCTCCTCACTGTTTTATTTTTGACTTTATACTCACATCAGAATTCATTTCATTTTTCATCTGTATTTTCTATAAAGGGTCCTGCAGGCCCCTACATGCAAAAAAATATTTTGACTCTGTAGGTTTTTCACAGCCTGTTGCCCATTACATCAGTCTTTCTCGTTTTGTTTTAAATTACACTGCCAATATACCTGCAAAAAAATAAAAGTGCCTGTTGGCAGTCAGGGTTTCTGTGTTTGAGCACAGATGGATTGAGTAGGTTGTGGGTCCTTTTCAGCATTACCATTGCATGCCAGGGTTATACCCTTGCAGTGGGCCTGAGGGGGAGGGAGTTATCTATCTCCAAGTTCACCTTTGTCCAGTGTATGCTTCTCAATAAATGCGGTGGCACCACCCAGGAATCAGCAGCTTCTGCCTGGCGGGCTGTTGGAATTAATTACCTACTGTTATCAGAGAACTGAAAATCTGAATTCTGCCTGATCTTAGTGCTGCTTTCAATACGATGACCATGATATGCCCCTGTCCCACCCAAACAGGGTTTTAGGCTTGCAGGGCACTGCGCTAAGTTGGTTCTCATTGTACCTAAAAATCAGAAAATTTTCTGTTGAGATTGGTAACTTCTCTTCTTCTTCTGCATTATCACCTGGAGGGTTACCCCAAGGCTCTGTCTTGGGGCCTATTTTATTTTCTTTGTATATGCCTGGCTTCAATATCTTTCAGAAAAACCGCTGCTGTGACGGTGTTACACAACTGGGCACAGCATCTCACCCATACTGGTCTCTCTTCACTGGCTACCAGTTAAAAATAGAATTGATTCTACATAGGCTGGCCCCACTTTGTATATCTGAACTCCTCAGTCTGCACTATACCTCTAGGTCTCCTCTAACTAAATGAATCTGTCTATCCCACGGTCTCGTTTTTTCTTTGGATAGCAGCAGCAGCATTACAATCAGTTGTCTTGTCATGTGTATAATGCTTCATGTTTATAGTGTGTGATTATGTTGGTGCACTTTTATTTACGTATTTATTGATTTTATTGTACAGCACTTTGGTTAGCACTGATATTTTTAAATATGCTTTATAAATAAACATGATTGATTGATTGGTTTGATTGATTGATTATCAGAAGGGATTCATTAAGTTACTTCTTTATAGCACTCATTGGAAGTAGCCAGACCAATATTGTTGCTATAATTGCTGCTTCTCTCCATATTGTGCAGTAGTAAATGGTTCGGGGCTTCTCTTTTTTAACGTTCTGCATCTCTCAAAGCTCTTGCCCTTCACTCTTCTTGGGGTAGTATAGCCCTCAGGTAAAAATGGCGAGCGGCGCCCCCATTGTACAAGTGTGTCAGGCGATGATGCGGAAACAGGGGAGAGATTCGTTTGAATCAGAACCTCTTCCACTCACTTACTCCCCCCCTCTTTTTTGCCACGGTCTCACTGTGCTTCCAGACAGCATGCGCACATTTAGGCTGTCACCACCAGACCAGTCCTTTAAACCACAGTACTAGGCACAATGTTTGCGAAAGATAACAAAAAAGGTTATATCATGCTGCTTCATATTACCTTATATTATTTAGCTGCATATTACCATATCCACAGCCTCATTGTTGGGCTGGAAGGGAAGCCACCCTCAGCACTACTTAACTCATCTCCCATACTTAACCACAACGATGCATTTGGAGGTTTCCTTATGCAAGGGGTCACCAACTCCAGTTCAGGAGACGCTAATCCAGTCTTTTTTTTATGGTGCCCTAAATCACTTGTGTCTGCAGAACAAGAGATCCCTGTTAATCGCTGGTAATTAGCACAGATATTTTTGAGAAATTTGAAATAGAATTAGAAGAAGATTAGAATTTGATTAAAGAGTTGTGAGTTTAACGACTGTTCAAACCAGTTGAAATACATAAATTTAATGACCTCGGTCCCCTTGAATGAGCAACTGGTTTTAAATTCCAGCGATTAACAGGTGTCTCTTAGAGCAGAATATAAAATCACCTGGACTGGGCTCTCCAAGACTGCAGTTGGAGACCTCAGCTTTATACATTCAGATCTTTACTGAAGCCGTTCTGGTTGAGTAGGTTATGAAGGGTAGTAGGCCAGCACCCCCTGGAGGTGGGCATGTGTTTTATACCATAATCTCAACACAACCTGACATGTAACTTTTTGAGATGAAAAAATGTTATGTCTGTTGACAGAGATGCTTATAATTTTGTTTTTGATACATATCTGCCTGCCCTTTTCAATCAATCAATTGATCCATATCACAAAGATTCTTTCAATAAAGGGTAACATCAGGTTACCTTCTCGCTAGCTACGTTGATATATTTTAAACCAAATTATGTATCTTTTTTATTTTATGTTTTGCAATATATAATTAATTGCATTTTCCCCTCCTCCAATCAGAACAACCATCCTGGATGATCGGAACTTCAGGGAGTGTACACCTGCATGGCAAGGAACGTGTTTGGTGCCACCTTCATGCAACACATCCGTTTCACCATGCCAACCCAAGCATGAAATTGATAATGAAATATATAGTTGTTTTATGTTCCCACTGGTCTGACAGGAGCATAACTCATCCCAGGTTTTGTCAGCTGTGAGTTATTATTTTAGCGGCAAAGCGGAGAAAATCTCTGGCCCCCATCGAGGAGAAAGAAATCACCGTCCTGTCGTCAATCATACATCACATGCTCAATCTGAAGAAAAGAAAAAAGCTGCTGTTGGAGTTTTACAATTCTGCTGTTTAAATAACCGATAACTTTCTCTTGCTCTACATTTCACCCTGAAGACGGTTTGCTTCTGTTTGTTTCTTTATACCCAAATTCAACAGCTGTGTGTCTCACTGCGCTTCTCTCCCCAATTACCACCTCCACCATGCTCATCAGACCCCTCCCCACACATACACATTATTACCCACCCGTGCTTAAATTTTTAAATTACACATAAAACTATTCAATAGCTAAAAGCTGCATTCTGAGAATTCTGGGCGGTTTTCATATGAGTGAAATGTTTGCATTCCCACTAATCTTTATATACTTAATCCAGGTGTACATCTGATCATGACCAGGTGTGACATCAAATGATCCAATGAATGCTAAAGTAAAAGTGACTTTGGGTTCTTTAAAAGATTTATATATGTCCTGTGTATTTTTACTATCCTTATTATCACAATAATCCTCTGTACTGTCCCAGACATCAAGGTTTATTTTATTCTGGGACTGTCAAATTATTGATCTGAATAATCATGAAAGACTTCCTTTTAATAAGTGACAAAATGATTTGTAAGTTTACCATGGTTTGATGGCTGGGATGTTTTGCTTTGAACACTAAAACAAAAACTATCCAATTAAATAATACATTTCTTACATCAATGTTATTTCTATCACTGTCAGCATTAAAAATTTCTCCCAGTTTTTGGGTGGAGACCTCCTAGCCCTATTACTCCCGTACAGATAATTTATTCTTGAACAATGGTTCCTCATACCGTGGGTAGTTGGATGCAATTTGAATTATATCACTCAGTCCAGCATCCACCACAAGTGGACATTAGTTAGCTTGCTACTGGTGAATTAATCCATTGTCCGTTAGTTTCCAAAGGTTTCCACACTATAAAAGAGTAGCCTGTGGGTCATGTCTCACACTGGCATCAGCAACTGTATGTTGCTTTTCAGAGTTCATGTAATTCAGTTAGAAATCAATTTACTCTCAAAATAGTGATGATATTGGCTTAATTCAAAGAACCACCTGAGGGTTTTTATTTTTTGATTTATTAAACTTTACATTTAAAAGCTGGTGTATATTTGTCCATCATTCTCCAGAACTGGCTAACAAACAAGAACGTGCACTGTGGTAAATATGAAATATTGGAGATTGTAAGGGTCAAAATTGGGAAAATTAGTCGAATGAATGCCGTTTGGCATCGAAGATAATATTTTAACTGACAGCATTTTTTATTCGTAATCGCCCTCAGGAACAAGGTGTGTTTTGTTCAGTCAATATGGTGTTTAGTATGGTCAAGGTAGTGTTTTGTACAGGTTGTGATAGGAAGAAGGAACCAGAAGCCATAATCACCCAGGTTCCAAATTGAACGGCACATTTTCACATGGCTTTGGGTGAGGAGTCTGTACTGGTGAACTCTTTCTCTTTATTGTTTATCAAGAGTACCAATATAGTTGGAGGCCACAGTCAGAATTCAAACATAAAGTGTGCCATATGTTTGATGTAACTGTTGTCACGGTGACAAGAGGAATGTGACGCTATTAGGAATATTGGATCTGTCTCCTCTATTTGTGCATTTTTGTTATCTCAGTGCAATCGATGCAGGGTTCATTTAATAAATATTGTTTTAAGCGTTTAGGCTCAGAGGCTATTAGCATAAAATTGTGAAAGGAATGTCTTTAATTTGGTATTGTTATTTAAAAAGCAATTACTTCCGTTCAAAGGTAGATGCCTAGGCGCAGTCCTCCTGCATAAAATGTAATTTGAGTTAATGTTATTTACATTTTCACATTCTCTTACTATCAGAGAAAATTATGATTAAAAATTGTTATTTAGCCTCAGTTGGACATGTCTCACAGCCACAATGGAAATAACAGTGTCGAGGTGTGTTTTTAAAACTCAAGTGTAACAAAAAGGTTACACAGACAGGCAATAAAGCATGTTTATAGATTTTTGGATTGTTTTTGAACCACCTTGAAAAGCTGGAGCGTATTCTAACCTGATGTTGGGAACCATTACCCTCAAAATGCCTTTGTCTTTTTCTTTGTAGGAATATATACAGTTTTCCAGCATTTGTTTTTGTGATATGCCAAACTTATCATTTACTTAAATCACGATAGCAACGTGTACCAGTCAGTTAGTTGGCTTTGTTCAGCATTATGAGACCCACTCATAATGCTGGTGCAGTGTCAATTAAATATATTGACAGCTCTGTTGCAAAAGTCATATTCAAGCTGTCACAAAGCTAATAAAATGATACATTATAAAACAGTATTTTGCTATACTAATTCTCACCACACAATCAATTGCAACATCTAACCAGTTACCAGTTAATCTAAGTAATCCAAAAGGAAAAAGAAAAATTAGGTATACATTGTAAAAAAAAAACAAAAAAAAAGTAATGATATGGAAAACCCATTACATTTTCTTTTGATTCTTTCCCCATTTTGAGTAAAGAAGGAAAATGCATGAGAAATTACAGACATTATGTAAGGCTCCAGCTTGTAATGCCTCTCCCAGCCCAGGTGGCACCAGATGCTGTGGGCTCCATTGGGTTGCTGCCCATTACGTGTATTGATTTCACCTCAGTGTTTTGCCCTATTTAAGGTTGCCCATTGCATTCAATTGTGTTCAGTTGTGTCCTTTTTTTGTTGTACTTTTTGACTGACATCTGCAGTAAAGAATGTTTTGCTCAGTTATCCCAGTCTCCTTGAATACATCTTCTGCTCATGGGTCCATCTGCTTTCTGTCAGCTCGTATAGCTCGTAACCCAGAAACCTGGGTTTGATCCTGGCCTCAGGCAACCTGTCACAGCAAGACTGAACCATGGAAGTGGACCCAGTGGTAGATCCTGTGCCTCCCTCCAACATAGATCGTATACTCTGGTCAAGCTACCACCATTCACAGGCATGAGCAGCTCCTTACTGAGATCCTCCGACACTTCAGAGACCAACCCACATCTCAAGCCTCCCCATTCCTAGTCACTCACCTCATGGCTATGCCCATCAACGTGTCATCTACCTGAGCCAAGGCTGCCTGCCCCAGAAAGGTATTATGGGAATCCCGAGAGGTGTAGAGGCTTCATCACCCAGTGTACTCTGGCCTTCAAACTACAACCCAACAGTTTCCCAACAGAGAGCAGCAGAGTGGCATACATCATCACTATCCTTACCGGTAAGGTTCTGGACTGGGTCACGGCCCTGTGAGAGCAGCAATCCTCACTTACTGCCAGCAGCGACCTGTATATTCCAGAAATGGATCTTTCATGAACCGACCTGTGGAGGGAAGGTTGACCCCTGACTGCTTCAGATCTTTCAACAGACATGGATGGTGGCAGAGTTCACGATCGAGTTCAGCACATTAGCCTCAGAAAGCAGTGAGAGTGATGATTCATCATGCCTCGTCCCCTGAACTGAAAGATGAACCTGCCATCCAAGATCTGGCTCCTGATCTAGAGTCCTTAATCACCGTTGCCATCAGGGTTAAGAACCGCATTTAAGATCGCCAGCGAGAATGCCACGGGTAAGTCAAGCTGCCTGAGCCCCAAGTTTTCACTGGGGCCACTGATTCACCTCCTCTCTCCATGAATCTTGGAGCCCATGCAGTTGGGAAGGACCAGATTGTCCCAGGCCAAAAGGGACCGGCACACGAAGAAGAGACTACTTGTACTGCGGAGAGCCACTTCAGGTCCAACTGTCCCAAGCTGATGGGAAACGTCAGCTCTCGTCCAAGAAGAGGGGGGCTGGGACGAGAGTAATCACCTTCCCCTGACCGGCGGCGTCTGGGGTTTCGATCGATGTTTCACTCCTCTGGGACAACCAACCTCACAAGCTCCTGGCCTTCATTGACTCTGGGGCTGCTGGGATTTTTATGGATCTTGTGCTGGCCGAACACCTGAAAATTCTGCCCATCACTATTCTGGATCCCCTGACCATCACCACATTGGATGGGAGACCCCTGGGCTCTGGTCAGGTCAGCCAGTGCACGCCACCCCTTTATTTCCAAGTGGGTAGCCACAAAGAGCGGATACAGTTTTTTCTGATTCATTCACCAAAATTTCCACAGATTGATTGGACTGCAGTGGTAGTTACTTGGGCTCTCACCGTTGTCTTTCTAGTCTGTCTCTGCCATTCTCCCAAGTTAATGGCACCACCTCCTGCATCACTGCCGGCCGCTTCCAAGTCACAGCCTGCCTCTCCCGAGTCACCAACCCATGCCCCAGTGGTTCCCAAGGCCTTAGTGGTTCCTTCCAAGCTTTCCCGAGTATATATGCAGACCCCTGAAGTCTTCAGCAAGACCCGAGCAGCCTCTCTGCCACCCCATAGACCTTATGACTGTGCCGTTGAACAGCTTCCTGGAAACTGCTCACCTCGAGGGAGACTCTTTTCCTTCTCTGCTCCGGAAAGAACTGCCATGGAGGAGTAAATCAATGATGTTCTTGACAGTGGGTTCATTCGTCCTTCGACTTCACCGGCGGGGACTGGATTCTTCTTTGTGGGGAAGAAGGACAGAGTTCTTCGACCGTGAATTGATTACCAGGGTCTGAATTGCATCACTGTAAAGAAACACTAACTGCAACCACTGATGACCACGGCCTTCAAACTCCTACAAGGTGTGACTATTTCATGTGTGATGTGCTATGAGAGATGTCACACAAGTTTGTATTCGTTTACGTTGGTGACATCCTCATCTTCTCTTGTTGCTATCAAGAGCATGTCCAGCGCGTCTGACTTGTCCTGTACCAACTGCTGAGAAATGACCTTTTCATCAAACTGGAGAAGAGTGAATTTCATGTCCCCACCGTATCCTTTCTCGGATTCATTGTCTCTAGTGGAGGTGTCCAAATGGATCCTGGTAAGACCCAAGCAGTTCTTACTTTTCATGTTGACTCACCCTAGCAGAAAGGAATTTTGACATCTGCAACCGGGAGCTGTTAGCAGAGAAGTTGGCACTCGAGGAGTGGGACATTGGCTGAAGGGGGCTAAACTCCCATTTCTGGATGGACTATAGGAATCTCACTTACATCCGGGGTGCCAAGAGAACGCACAACAGGCCTGATGGGCTCTCTTCTTTAACTGCTTTGACTTGACCCTTTCGTACTGTCCAGGTTCCAAGAATTCTAAGCCTGATGCTCTCTCAAGGAAGTTTGACCCACCGGGAGTAGAGGTCAGTGGAGGATCGAGTCAGCAGTCAAGAGAGCCCAGCAACATCAACCTGACTCTTGTAACGGGCCTCTGGGTTGTCATTGTCAGTGATAAAAAAATACCCATTTCTGACTAGCTGCCAGTGTTTTAACCATTTTTTACTAGATTTTTTACAGCATAAAATGGGAGTGAATGATGCATTTGTTTACTGTTCATCTCGACTGCCATGTCTGAGATTTCTGTTTATCATGGCTCAACACATTGCTTCTGAAAGGAGAGAACATTGGCCTGCTTCTTCACAATGTTTTCTTAAAAATTCCTTCCAAAATAACCAATATCTACTCATTTAAGTTGGGGCTGACTGCTAACAGGTTAACAATTTTTTGAAAATATCAGTAAAAATATTGTCGCCTTTTTGGACTCAGGACAGGACTCAGGATTCAGGACCCATTCTGTTAGGACCTTGTTGGAGAAATGATGATTCAAGCAAAGCATGCTGGGAAGCACGTCTGCAGGGTGCACACCTGAAACCAACCTTGGGATGTGTTATGGAATCCACACCTTTCCGATTGATGAGAAGGAGGAAACGGATCAGCTTTTTTTCAATGTCTGAAACGCAGTTAGGATCTCATGAGTGTTTCCTTGTGCGCTGAAGCAGATCTTTTCCATCCTGAGTGTGCACTTTGTTTCCGTCGAGAAGGAGTTTGTGTTCAGCATCAGGGCTTAAAGTGCCCTTCCCCCCATCCCAGCTAATGTCTACATCACTCATCTATGTATGTATTTGTTTGTCTTTGCAAACACCCTAGACCAGAAGGAGTAACCCATATTAGAGTGATACATAGCTTGGTAGGTAGTGGAGCAATCTTGCTAAAGGGCACAGGAGTCCGATTAGTTCAAACTTTCTACTTTCTTGCTAAAAGTTCAGCTCCTTAATCATTATGAAACCAAAATTCCTTGCTTTTAACAATTTTGTAGATGGTTTAGTCAGGCTCTGACACCATTCTATCCTGCTCTCCTGTTTAATCGAAGCATGGCGAAAATGGTCCTGCGTTCTCTAATCTGAGGCAGCCAAGTCTGGGGGGGGATAATGATACATTACCATAATCCTCTTTGTGTCTGATTTCCATTGTAATCTTTGCAGCGCTACTTTGGTAAGACACACCATATGAAGAAGAGCTCTTTTTAAAATAAAACAATGAGAAAAAATAGTACTGCATGCAAATCTGCATAATAGATAGTGTCTGTATTTTTGTTTGTGAGTGTGTGTGTCTGTGTGTGTGTGTGTGTGGGTATGAGTGTGCATGTGCATGTTTATGTGTGCATGTTTATGTGTGTGTGCGCAGGTGTGTGTGTCTGTGTGTGTGTGCATGTGCATGTTTATGTGTGTGTGCGCAGGTGTGTGTGTGTCTGTGTGTGTGTGTGGGTATGAGTGTGCATGTTTAAGTGTGTGTGCACAGGTGTGTGTGTGTGTCTGTGTGTGTGTGTGTATGAGTGTGCATCTGCATGTTTATGTGTGTGTGTGCAGGTTTGTGTGTCTGTGTGTGTGTGT
>JAOVYW010001468.1:0-16209 GCA_025775045.1 Hiodon tergisus | reverse complement strand
CACCCCCCCCCCCCCCCTCCCCTCCCCTCTCAGAGACATACTCTTCCTCTGGGCTCAATGGACATGGAAAGCATGCTGAAATTGGGAGCCTCTGGCAACCCGGGCAATAATAATGTAAACGTTGCCAGCCTGTCAGTCAGTCAGAATACAGGAAGGAGAGGAAAACAGACGAACACTCGCATACTCGAACACAGTCACACATGCAAAGACCAAGACATGCACACCCAAACACAGACACAAACTGGTGTATTAGACATTATTTATCCTGGATTTAGAAATCTATATGGTGCCTCTAAACTAGGGAGGGACATAGCAGAACCTAGTAGGCTTATGAGCAGCTTGTTAACTGGCATCTGATGTGCACCAAGAGGGAATTTTAGAACATCCATTGGATGAAAGGTCATTCCTGCTCCTCTCCACTTAATGGCTCCAGTTGGGAAGTGACAAGCCTTGGACACTCATGTCATTTCTCCAGAAGACTGGAGGCTGGGTCATTTTCAATACGAACAAGCACAAAAGTACAAAATACTCTTTTGCTTGTGACCTTCTTTGCCTTTTTTATTTTGCTTTCAGAATTTCGGCTATGTATGAATAATTAAGGTTAAAATCAAGGGCATCGGAATTTCACAGAAACTGCTTTTGTGTAGTTACATTTTATATAAATATGTGATCAACTATGATTTTACAGGGCAGTTTTGATGGTCTCGAACAATCAGATATCCAACACAAATAAAGAGCCTTTGAAACTCTCAGCATTAAGCATTATCATATGAATTAATAATAAAACTACAAACTACAAGAATACTTGGAGAATAATAAAGAAAAATCTAATTTAACCCAGAAAAGAGCGCTGTCTTTAATCCATAACTCAAAGGTTTTCATTGCACTTCCTTGTCAGCAATAGTAAAGAGATGGAAATTAACTCTTCTTTACAGAGGAAACATTTTAACTGAGATATAGCCCTCTTCAATAAGCCATGTTCATTTCTCTGCTAATCTCTCGTACAGGTGAAGGCTTTTGGATCGCATGAGAACATCCATGCATGTGTGGTGGCTGGTTTCATATATACTGGCCTTGGTGCACTAGGATGATTGGCAAATCCAATTTATATAAGAATATAAATACCATTTTGACTGTATTTAAGAAAAATTATACTTGATTTTGTTAATTGCATTTTAACACTGGAAATAATCATTGGATATTATTGAATTAAAAGCATTGTCCAGGCATGTAAACTGTAACCTTGACAGGTCACATGAACGTTTTCCAGCAAGGCATCTCAGGACATAAACGGGGTAAGCCATCACTATGCAGGTCTCGGATGCTGCCTTTACCCTTATACGAACCATCTTGCTATCGCTTGTTTCTGCTTCACTGATGACCTCTAGGCTCTTTATTTATGAACTCCAGCCCTGCCGCTGACAGCATCCATGACACAAATGTCAAGTCGAGATTCAGGGAAGGTCATAATCGAAACTTGGCCTTTGTGGAAAACCGATAAGCTTAAATCACCACCTGGCTGGCTGAGCCACTTCCCCAAAAGGTCTTGTGACGAATAGAGAGAGCGCCAGGTAAGTCATCGCTATCTGTGTGAGCAGGGTGCTCCAGGTTGTTGGGTCCTTATTTATGATTGCCCTTTCTAGCCCACAGACTAACCAATCAACAACAAGCACGCTTAAGAGCCCCGTGACCTGTCAGTGCTCCCTTTGTTTGTAGTTTTATGCCAACACAAATAGTACAACATAGAATAAAGAAAGGAATTAACAATTATGAAATTAACAATTTTCATTAATGCAAATAAAACTGGTTAAAGGCTGTTTTAAAGTGAAGATTTTAAAAAAAATCTTTAAAATAAGGACGCCAGAACAATCAAGCATGGCGGCTACAGGGACTAAAAGGCAGGGGAAAAGTGTTCCACAGCTAGACAAGCTGAATAAATCCAGTTAGCACACTCAGCTATACAATGCCCCATCAGGAAATTGGTTTAGCACTAAGATTGACAAGTCAACAAAGATTGAGCTAACTAAGAAACATACACAAAATCTGATGAAAAATAACACTATGAGTATTACAAGAATAACCCATGAAAAAGTAAATGGCACAGACTGCTGTGCTTGGCACACCAATATAAATGCCACTGTACCTCGTACTAACCACAAACAAATCAAATTATGCACATAAAATCAAATAGCGCAGCGACAGCAGCTGTTCAAGTGGCCACAGTTTGCTTAGCAAGCAGAGGCCATAACATCCCTTGATAACTACATTTCTGCTCACCTTGAAGAAAGACTTGACAGGCCTTATTCCTCAAGGTCTTAGTGTCACAACTGCTACACACTGTTGCATTTTTACACTGTTACTATTTAACGCAGCACCGCGCCTTCCCCATGTCCAAAGCTTGCACCCCTCCGTCATAATGAGACCTCAATGCAGTTTTCTATTGATACTCAACTTTTTGAATAACCCAACTTCATGCAAAGCTGTAAGGAAGCTGTAAGGAAGAAGCTACACTACTGTTTATTGTTGTTAGTGGGTGAACAAAACTTTGATTAATAGTATAATGCCTCTTTTACTTGGGTTGTAAAAACACCCACAGAAGTAATCAACCTGCCAAAACGTCAAGCTGACTCAACTAATCAAAGACCAGCAATGATTTTACTGAGTTTAACAAGTGCGACAGGAAACTGGCTTGGAACTCCACTGTTAATAAAAGTTTAATGGTTCGGAGAGTTCTTCCTGCTGGAAACACTTTTATGTAATACATTTTATGCCATTTTTCAGTTCCAAAGTATGTGCAATTTTTTTTTTCGTTCAGTTTTCAAAAAGACATAACATACACATCAAAGGACCATTTTCTCTGAACAATTGTTTAGATTTCGAAAAGGGCAAAATTATTTATGACAGGTCATTTAAAAATGCATACAATTTAAATTATGCTGTGTTTATTTAAACAATAAACAAATAAAAAAGCTATCAGGGCATTTTTTATTAAGTCAATCATACACACTAAAAAAAATAATTTATGAAGTAATTTAGGTAAGTTATATATTGTTGGTTAAATAGGAGTCCTTTTTGGCAGAATGAGGATACCTATAAACAAATGAGTTCTTTCTAACTCTGGACTGAATTAGAAAGAACAACACCTGTGCTTTGATCCACTTCCACACTGAGCTGCTTCAGGTACCCCAGCTAGACCATGCTTGTTAAGTCTCGTTTGGGAAAGTGATGCTATTGTCAACAGGAGTGTTTAGCCTTAGTTGCATGTAGTGGGGAACACCTGTACAACATGCTTGTTTTGGGCTGTAGCTGCCTAATTTTCTTATCTCAGAGTATTCCCGAGGGAAGGAAGGGAACAAAACTAGCTTCAACGTTCTGGGAGATCGGTGCAGACGACTGAAACTGCTTTTTCAAGAAGAGCTTGTTTGTGGGACAGAAATCCCTATCACCAACCTCGAGGAGCCTCATTTATATGACACCGTCCTTACTGAACAACGTGTGACAGGGCAGATAAAAGTTTCCTTAAAAAAATAAAAAATTAGGTTAAAGAAATGGTTGTGGATTTTACAATTACTTGGACACGTTGATGTTAAACCATTCACTAACAACCCCTCCATTCTTAAACATTTAAACATAAACGTAAAGCATAAAATATTAGAAAATGTAGTGATAATTCTCATACCTACAATGATGAGATTTTTGCCCTTAATGGTAAAAAGTTAACTTTGACTTGAGCAAATAGATAATAATTAATATTTCCAAGGAAGTAGACTAGAGTTTCTCAACAGACACCACACACAGTGTGAATGTTACAGTTAAGGCTCCAATTCAGTGTTGTAAAAACTGCACAGCACTATTTAGCACAAACAAAAGGATTATGATTTAATATGATTTAATAATATAATAATTACTTTGCTCAGGTACCAGTCTGTGCATGGTTCATGTATGTAACCCCAACTGATTTTAAATGTAATGTTTAGAAATATGATCAATCATAGAGTCGATCTTTTTATAGAAAATATCTAAAGATTTTTTTTTTTTTGGGGGGGGGATTAAGTTAAATTACGGAGAAACACTGCATCCGAGTTTAACATGCACTATACTGATAATGTTGTTTTTCTACTACTGTCATTGGTGCTAGTAAAGAAAATTTCAAGAACACAAACAATAAGTGCACTTTATGTGAAACATATTTTTAAAAATCTTCGTATCTACATAAAGAATACCAGCTCAACATTAACGGCACTGTCTGCCAGCAAGAACCCTGGGCCTTTTAGGGACGCAAATGTTTCTATTTGTGCAGTAGTTAGACCTCTAGTTAGCTAATTTCTTCTATGAGGAGTTGCCTAACTGTATCTCAACAATAGCAGAGTGAACTGATTCTGGCTTCTTTTTCAGAATTTTCTCTGTGCATGAACTTGACAGCAGAACAACTGCTCCTTTTACACTGATAAACGCTAAGTGGTACCAATGGAAAAGACCAGCAAACACACATCCTCGCTAGGGAGTTTCTGGGGCTCATGCAGTATTGGACCCTGTCTCTTCTTGTCAGGTTTGCACAAAAAGAGTCTGTTGGATCTCTCGTCACACGATGGGCACCTGTGCAATATACCACATAAACAGCATCTGGCAAGACTGATAGGCCTCCAGCCACACAGCAGATGAATGGTCTGCTAGATTAGTACAAGAGTATTCAATGTTCCCGTAAAATATGCCTTTCACCACACACACACACACACACACACACACACACACAAACATACACACACACACTATGAATGAGAACCTCAGTCATTAAATTTGGATCAATCACCTATAGTTAGCCTTTGATCAAACTTCAATAGCAATCATTAGATTGAACATCCCCTACTTACCTACCCATCTTATTAATATTAATATTTAAAATAAAGGCTAGGAGTCTTGACAAAACAGGGTGTGTGTATGTTGGTGAGGATAAAAAAATTTCCTGGTAGTATTGGTCTCACAGATAAATATGATATGAATATCCTTTCATCTGCCAACTTGCAAATCAAGGGAATACCTTCAAAAGTGTGCATTTAAACTCCTATATTCAAGATTGTGCATTTTGCTGAATAAAGACACAGCTGACGGTACCAGTCCACATCTGCCTACTGCCTTTTCATATCTAGCATATAACAGCCGTTTGAGAGAGAGCTGAGGACTGTTCAAATTGGGCTTGGATTAGAAGCATCTCCTCTGAAGTCCTTTCTGGCTAGTGTTCCATTACAATATGTTCAAAGCAGATTTCCATCCTTTTCAAGTCAGACAAGCACAATCGCTGCTAACCACACACATGCTTGAGAACACATAAACATACACATGCTCTCATTCACATGCATGAGCATAAGTACACTATTTGGACAAAAGTATGGGGATATTACACCCACAGGAGCTTTTATGACATCCTATTCAAAAATCCATAGGCATTAATATCGAGTTGGTCCCCCCTTTGCAGCTATAACAGCTTTTACTCTTCTGGGAAGGCTTTCTACAAGATTTTGGAGTGTGACTGTTGGAATTTTTGCCCATTCATCCAGAAGAGCGTTTGTGAGGTCAGACACTGGTGTTGGATGAGAGGGCCTGACTCGCAATTTCCGTTCTAGTTCATCACAAAGGTGTTCGATAGGGTTGAAGTCAGGGCGCTGTGCGGGCCAGTCTAGTTCTTCCACACCAAACTCATCCAACCATGCCTGTATGGACCTTGCTTTGTGCACTGGGGCACAGTCATGCTGAAACAGAAAAGGGCTTTCCCCAAACTTTTTCCACAAAGTTTTTCCAAAATGTCTTGGTAAGTTGAGGCATTAACATTTCCTTTCAGTGGAACTAAGGGGCCTAGGCCAACCCCATAGCATTATCCCTCTTCCACCAAATATTTACAGTTGGCACAATGCATTCGCCAAACCCAGACTCGTCCATCAGACTGCCAGATAGAGAAGCGTGATTCCTCACTCCACAGAACACATTTCCACTGCTCCAGAGTCCAGTGGCGGCATGGTTTACACCACTCCATCCGAGGCTTGGCATTGAGCTTGGTGATGTAAGGCTTGCATACAGCTGCTCGACATGGAAACCCATGCCACGAAGCTCCCGGCGCACAGTTTTGGTGCTGCCACTGCCACCCTGCTGGCTAAATGACAAGTTACTACCACTGCCACGCTGGTTATAGGAATTGTACCTGGACTTCTTCTTCAGCATTGATGCAAAGCAACTCCTTCATCTCATTTTCCATCCATTTTCCTTAAGCAGAACTTAATTACTGGTCTGGAATGTTTATCAGAAATTATGTAAATGTTAAGGAAAACTGTCATGGAGAGAGTGGAGGGATTGATTCTGTCTCAGTGCTCCCAATATTGTTTTTAGAGTGCTGGACTATGTTGTTTTCCTAATACAACAGCATTAGCATCAGTTTTTACACTGAGGGGGAGTACACATGCACAAAGGATTGTCTGCTATTTAAATGTTTAATCCGTGTATGGCGGCATACAAACGCACAGGATGAAAACCGTAGGAAGATAAGCGGTTTACTGGTGCAAAACAGAAAACAATGCATGCCAATAGTGAGTATTTGTACACCATGTGTGTTTTTGAAGTGTCTGACACTGTGAATGTTAAAACGTAAGCCTCATTTCCAAAATCACAAATCCTTCTGTTTCCACAGTGCACCATGGCAAAAGTGACTAAATTCACAGTTTATCGCACTTGCATGGCAGTCTGCATTAGGCCTTGTGCACTGCATAATGTGATCTTCCTGTTGTTTATCCATGCTTAGTTAACACAGTAGAATAAACTTAGCATGTGTATCAACTTGAAAGCACAAAGTGGGACATCTGTAAATATTATTTTATAGTATGAGTCATGATACTGGCTATTTGCATAATCTTCATGCAGACACTACAATAAATACAGATACCATGTATTATCAGTATATACCAACAGACAGTTGACAGTTGACAAAGTACAAAGCACATGAATCAGCATAATTAAAAATTGTTTTTTTTTATGGGTTCCATTCCCACCAGTCAGATTTCCAAACTGTTTAAGGTCAGCGGAACCAGGCAGCCTCTGAATACTGAGTTCTCACCTGAGAAAGACAACATATCATCAATATGGAAAGCGTGCAAGTAGCCTCAAGGAAGTATTCTCATTTACAAATTCGACTATGTGGGCGCATGTGGAATACTGATGACTTTCCATAATTCTCCATCCACCCCCTGGGGTCGCAGAATGTGCTGGACGATATTGCCAATGTGAGAGATGTATAACACTCATATATGGTTTCCATATAAGGACAATGTCCCATGTGCCATGCTACTCCTTTAGAGTTGAGTACTGCTGACCTGTTCACACCTCACCCATGTCGAACTCTAGGGTCAACCATCTGCCTTGACTCTTTGATGCTTTGCTTTGAAAGTCAAGGTAAATAAAAAGCTACCTTCTCGCCAAAACCTTCCATACAGGCTTGCTTTGTGCACTGATTGGAATATTGTTGACTGACACACATTTTATCCCATATCTACCATTTAACTCTGAAGCAATTTTGCTGGGATCCCAGTGGCATCCCTAAATAGTCTCCCCCTTGCCCAATTAGGAGAATAGCCAGATCTAGCCAGTATCTGGGTGGCATGATGGACCTTCAACTTGATAATTTATTCGAACTTGCTCAGTGGTATATTCAGATACTTCAATATTGTTCTGTACCCTTCATTTGTGCGTGTCAACTACTTTATTCCCGAATTGATGTCTATCGTTCAGCTAAATGTATAGCAGGCATTTAGAAGGGAAGAGCATAGTAGGGCTCTTGGAGGACGAGTTTGCTACCAAAAGTGATGTCAAGATAGGAGTGCAATTGGTACCCTGAGCTAGGGACTTTAGTTTTATGCTCATTTCGAATGCTGATTAAATGTTGTTGGATCTTCACGTTATGCTCACTACCTGACCAGAGAACCTCACAGGTGTTTTTAATCTGCAATAATGGGAATCACTGTTACTGTAAACAGGCCTTTCGACTTCAATGTGCGCCTTGTTATGGTAATTTTGTAAAAAATCAATTTTAAAGTATCATAACTAAAAGCTTTTAATGCAAAACAAATGTGAACGCTCTGAATACTATTGCAAGGCACTATACATACAAGTAGAAATCTATACACATGCATAATTTACTAACAGTATAAATATTGATTAACGTGAATATAGAACACACTAAATGCCATAGACTATAAGTTGTAAAGTCCAAAATATATGTTGCTTTCAGTCTTTTTTGAGCACCAATCATGCAGCAGCCCCCCTTGCCTCATTTCATCCAATCATGATGACCCACCTGGCCCGTCAGCAGCGGCTGCACCTCTAAACGCCATTCACCTAGTGCCTGAGGAAATGGCAAAGAAGAGATAGAGAGGGGAGAGAGGAGGAAGAGGGCTTCAGTGGAGAGGAGAGTGTGAACTTATCAGGGATAATGTTAGCGTTAATGTTCAATGTTTAGAATTGAATGTTAGCCCTTTTGATGTTGTCACAACTTTCATGCATGCTTTCTTGTTATTCCAGTTTCACTACACTGGAGTTTGACAGGAAGGGTTGATTTTAATGGAGCACTGTGTCCATAAAAATTCTATAGCTAAATGTAATGGCGAAGTCACCGATTGGATCATGGAATGTAGCTAGGAGAGCGAATGAAAACTTTGTTAGTTAGTTATTGGAATGCAAAGATCACAAAGAGAAGAACAAACTGTGGTACAACAGTGGGTAGTGAATCTGTGCCCCGCCCCTTTAATACCAGCCC
The DNA here is from genome assembly GCA_025775045.1 of Hiodon tergisus. Taxonomy (NCBI): domain Eukaryota; kingdom Metazoa; phylum Chordata; class Actinopteri; order Hiodontiformes; family Hiodontidae; genus Hiodon; species Hiodon tergisus. The sequence continues at coordinate 7,415 of JAOVYW010001468.1, read as the reverse complement.
TGACATTCTGAGCCTGAAAGCTGGTTTCCAACAGTTCTAAGGTGAGTAATTGATACAGCTGGAGGCAATGATTCAATCAGCTACAACATTTGGTAGTGGTTTGGAGCTCATTTGAGCTTGAGGAGCGTGTTTATTTGGATTTTGTGAACCTGATTTGTGATTTGACCCTTTTGTATGAAAAACTGTATATTTTTACCTTTATCATGTCCTTCAGGAGAAAGGAAGTTTTCACAGAGAGCATGTCATGCTGGATTTAGATGTCAACCTTTAGCAGGTTTATGTGTAGACTCCATGCAGTCTTCTGTTAACCTTGAAGACCTCTACTCCCAGACAGCTGTCAGGAAGGCATCCCCTATGGTCACCCATGAAAACAACGGCCCCACTGGGATGCCCTCCCTGAGCCACCTGTGTGTTCAATTGTAACCTTTATGAGACATAGACAGAAGCAGGGATCATTTTCATGATGATGTGTCTTGAAAACAGTAAGGCTAAGTAGCCACTTACATCGTCTGACAGTGACCTGTGTCTCCTGAGCGAATGGACACAAACCCTTCAGTAGAACTCATACTTTCTCCTTAGTCAAGGAGTCATGCATGGAAACAGAACTCAACTCCAAACCCATAAATTATCAGTCTTGAGGGATTCGAGTTATAGGTTTTTATGGGGTTTAATTTTATCCATTCCCACGTCATGGTGTACACCAACTTAGAATCACCATTTCTGATATACACTGATGCCTCCAAACAGGCCATAGGTATCCAAACTACTGATAGGGATCTACCAAAACAAAACTGCCCTGACTCAATCTTAGATTTGACAGATAGAGGGGAAAAAACAACTCTGGAGATTACACCATTGCTGACCTGATTTAAGGAAACTCTTAACTCAGTTTAGATTATCCACTGTCGATGGATTAACGTTTCGTCATTACAGCTGAAATTACTGTAAGTGTGTGTAGCTGGGACCTTAATCCCCAAGATTGTGCAATATGTTCATGGACACGGCGAATTAGATCACTTTTCTTCACTGGACAGAGCCACTAACTTGTTCTATTGACCGCCCATATCAGCTGGCATCTCTGAATCTTGTTTACAGTGTCTTGCGTGCTAGTCGTGACGAACCCCTGTGCCCAGACGGCAGGCCACTTTAGTAACCACTAGGGTGACCAGAAGTCCTGATTAAACCAGGACAGTCCCTATCTACAAGCGTCTGTTCCATGTTCCAACTGGAGAATGATCTCTGAACCAATAATTTGACTGGCGGGAAATTTTGGTTTCAGATATCATTACATTGCCAAGCACCAGCCTCGTTGATTTGATTTATTATCGATTCAATGCGTGGACACGGATTATGTCGTTTTTTGTATATTAAAAATTACAGCTCGCTCACACTAGCAGAATATACAACCTCCCTCAAAAACAAATCAAAGCAGGCCTTTCAGGATGTCTCCTGGTCCAGGGACAAAGCAAAGGATATTACGATAAAACTATATTCAAACAATAGTCACAGGCTTCAGCACAGCAGAGCATTCAGAGAAGATTACATCTGCTGGATTCAGCCCATTAAACAATTTTGTGACAATCATTATTATAATCATAATTCATTCGCAACCAGTGTCATTGTAAAACATTAATTACACGTCAATATTAAATCCCACCCGTACATTCCTGATGGCTGCACCCCCCCCACTCATATTTTCATTTGGCCAAATTAATTGCAGCTTTCACTTAGCTTCCACATTTTGAGACATTTTCATTGTGAGGCATTTTCCAAACAGTGCTGGTGATTGATCTTATAGGTATCACCGGAGCCATCTGTTGGGCAGATCTACTATTGGCACAAGATTTAAAAGGTGACTAGAACAATGTTGATTCATAGGAAACTCCAGATCTCTCAGCCATTTTTAAAAATTACCACTTCTTTCAGAGTTACACTGAATCGTGAAAAAATTCACCAAAAAAAATTATTTTACAAAGTTTTTCATTTATTCTGTTTAGTTTTTGAGTCAATGATTTCCCTTTCATGTAAGTTTTCTTTCTGTCACACTTTTCATCACAAATTTTTTGTCCTTAATAAAAATCTTTTAAACAAGTCATAAGTCAATAAGTCGAAAAATCGCTTTAATTGATTGTTCACTTTTACAATTTGCAAAAAAAATTGCAAAAAATGTTTGGATGAGTCAAATAGCTGCTTATTTTTATTAACTAACCCTACGCCTTTGCATTATAAGCTGCCATGATTAGTTTTGGAATGTCCAAAAAAACACTTGCAAATGACTACGCCCTTTTTAAGTAGAGCTAAGAAGCTATGTAGTCCATGTAGCTGTAGATGTACCCACACACACATGCGATAAGCTGAAATGAAAAGATCCACAACAGAGCCTCACACTAAGTATGGAACTAAATTAGTAGCTCAGTCTAACATTTGATTCCAGTTTTCTGAGAATTTACTTAGTTTACTGAATGGCTTTTTATCAACCATGGTTTTGTCTTTGGTGTTGGCTGACACTAATATTTGGATTTATTTTCATAAACCTCATTCCAGCATTTCCCCCCTAAGAATGGAGATTAGAGGGGCATATTGTTCCATGTATGAGACTGTGGCACGCAGCTGGCAGCCACGTCCTCCCAAGCAGAACAAAGGACTGCCAGCAATGCTGAGAGGAAGAGCCATGCCCTCTAATTGAACCACGTTGTGTACCTGAGTGTGGTTCCACTGATGGTAATCACACTCAGGTGCCAACAATCCCAGGCATTTACTAAATAAAGTCAAGAGCATGATGCAAGTCCAGTGGTTTAACTGAGAAGCAGCGGCTGGATTTCATCCTGGGAGCACCAGATGGACAAATGAAACGGGAGGTGTGGTTTCCAGCTATAGAAAGATGACCATCAGTGGCTGCCCTATGGTAGGAGCTTGGTAGGCTCCTTTTTGGTAACACATCTCCGATCTAACCCTCTATAAGTGGGCTAATGCTGCGAGACCAGTTCCTGGAATCCCTCCAACCACTACAAAGGCCAGTGCACTAGCCCTGGTACTGAAATTGGCTCAGGAAAGTGAGAAGGCCTGCAATTTTAAAAAGGTGTGATTGAGAGGGGGAGGAAACTTGCTGCGTTTCCCTGTTCGCTTCAGTTGGTCCCTCCAGGGGGCACGACATTCAACAAAACGTGAAAGGAACTCAAGGAGGAACCAAGAATAGCCAAAACATGGTCTGTAGAAAGAGCATTTGCATGCAAAGCACCAACATTATGCATTTTAAAGCCAGATTAAAATCAAATCAATTTAGCATTGTATGCAGTCGGGGACTGTGACAGATGATGGGCTGTGGCTGTAAACTTTTAGTGGTGGTTTCACCTGAAGTAAATTGGTTCCTGCTTTCCCGAGATCTGGGTCATGACTTTTGCTTTTTTCCCTTTGGTTGTCAGGGACCAGGTTTGACAGAACTGCTCCTGTGCTATTGGTGATGGCAGGACCAGGTCAGACTGCGCAGAGCTGGAATTCAGCTTCCGTGTCATATAGGGTGAGACCAGGGCCAGCAGACCGTTCCAAATGTGTTGGGTATAAATATGATCAGTAGTGTGGTGTTTTGGTAGGAATCCAGTCTGACTCATATTTAAGATATTGCGCTCAGTAAGGAAGGCCAGTATCCAGGCATTAATGACACTGCAGAAAAACAGATGCCTCTTTAGTTTTTGGGGTTAAATTTGTCTCTTGGTGATATAAGCACCTGGCTTATGCCAGTGAGGCAACCAGTATACAGCACTAGGTTGAATAATAAAGCAGGGGCTTCTTGCACCGCAGGGCTGCTGAGTTTCAGCATCTCAGGTCTGATGCAATCCAGGCCACAGGCCTTTCTGGGTTTTAGCAATTGTATTTTTCCTGTTAATTCCATTAAGGTGATTGGATGATCAAGAGGGGGTTTGATTGGTTTTAAGGGATGTTTTGAACATGTTTTGCTTTCCTGAATAAATATTGGTTCTAGCTTTCGTTTGGTGTGCTTGAATTGTTCTATATTTCCCAGAACTGGTTTTGATGAATGGACTGATCAATTTGTATGAAAGTGTCCTGAGTGTGTTTTTGTTGTGTCTGCCCGATGGTGTGTTTGGACTACCTGAGGGGGTCACACTACTGCTTGTGTCTGGGTCAAGTGGTTGACAATGTTTCTGATTTGATAGTAAAGGTTCTTATTTTTTCCATCCGTCATGAAACCATTTATTTTTAGATTTAGGCTTCTTATAGATGTTCTTGTTTTTTCTTCTTCTAAGGTTTACCTTAATTGCTGCTTTTTGGAATATTTTGATTGTATTGTTTGTAGAGGACAGAATCAATGTGCTTAGTGGTTTAAATTAAATTGATTACTTTTGTAAATTCCCCTTTACTCTTTGTGTGATTTAAGGTGTACAGCTTGCTTGGCTGTTCTGTGGGTTTCTTGTCTGTGCAGTTCTTTTCCGAAATACAGTGATTTGACTGATTTCACAGGGGGGCTTTGTGGCCTGACAGTGGACAAACTGAGAGAGAGTCCAGGTCAGTGATTGCATAGTCAACTACACTAGTCCCAAGAGCTGAAAAATATGTGAACCAGCCTAAGGAAATGGCCTATGTGAGCAACCCATTGAGACACCCCAGCTACAAGAAAATTCTCAACCTCTACCACTACACCCTCACAACCTGAGACACAAACCACTTAACATGTCCTGTCCGCTGCCTGGCGCTAGCTACTGATTGAAACCCTGCAATCGTAATTAAAAACCTGTCCTGTCATTTTCCAAGCCTGCCGAGGAGTACTTTTCTAGTTTTTCCTCAAAATTGGCTCTGATTCGATTCGGTTTGGACAATGCCCTCTGTACAGACCTTTGTTGACCATCGGATTGTAAATATGCCCTACATCAAACAAAAAATTTGACTAATTGATGATTAGAGAAAATGTTTGAGCAACTCCTTAGCCTTTTAGCCAAGTTACAAAATTTACTTTGGAGAGTAATGAATGAATCAAATATTTATAAGATTAAGCTAAAATAGAAATAGTGGGACTATTAGTCTAATCTATCATCTATATAAATACCTACAGTATTTCAATTAAGTGTGCTGGATTTTTTAAAAAGGAGGAAAAGACAATCTATCCATTTCTACGTTGTGTCGGGAAATGGGTTTTCTATAAAAAGAACATCCCAGCTAATGGATAGCTCGGTCATAACATCGTCATGTATTTGCAATGTCACAGCAACATTACGAGAACGTTAAGCCATTAGCTGGGATTGTCAGGCTGTGTGTCACAGAGAGGTGCCACAGATCACAAAGAATGTAATTACCTTTCTGTTGCAAAAACTTTTTCGTGATATACTTCTAATGAGTACTGAAAAAAGTCCTTGGTAATATTCAATTTTGGCTACAGTGTAAGATCTGAATTGGGGCTAAAATATAGTAGTTCTGCTGCACTAGGGTGATGGTAGTACATAAATGGACTAGTTGTTCTCACTAGGTTCTCGTGAGAAATATCCCCTGTATAATATTGTGTGAGTATTTATTTATTATTGCTTTTTGTTGATTGTACCATTACCATTAACTACACTTCCATTTGTCCCGTGCCAGCGGGTTTTGCCACTTTTAAACACAGCAACAAATTACATCGATTGATTTGTTGGTGCTGTGAACATGTAGTAGTCATTTAGCTGCTTACTAGCATTCCGTTGTCACTTTTCTCTGTTTATTAAGGAAAGCAGAAGGAATGATTTTAGACAAATATATATATTGTATGTCATATGCTGTCTCTTCAAACTCTTCAAAATGTAAACAAGTATGATCATATTGTTAAGTGAGAAATGCTGTCCACAGGCTTAAACAGTGGCATGTAACAAACAAACAATAAGCTGGTTGCAGCCATCTGGCTGTTTTTGGCCAAGCTGAGCAGGAAGAGCTTTAAGGGGACAACTGCAGGGAGCAGGTTATTTATTTTAAAATTCTGTGGTTGGGAAAACATCAACAATATCATTCATAATAATATCTGTGTTAAGAATTTAGAGGGAATATAATATAATATAATATAATATATGTTCCTTGTTTTTGTCACTGCAACATACAATTTTGACTTATTGTTTTGCATACAAACGCAAAGCTTTGTTACACAGGGACAGGGTTGGCTCAAAAGTAGATATACAGCGTCATGTATTAAATTTATTAATGAACAGCGATGTGACATGGACTGGAAATTTTACTGTGCTATTCCTTCATCAGACACGATGGAGCAACTGGAGAGTAACTCAGTTATGCTACAAATCCAACTATTTTAATTTCCATTTGTGGTGCAACAATGGGCAAAAGGGGAAGGCCTAAGCCTCCCAGACCATTTCCACGTGAGAATGCCGGCCTTGATTGGATGATTCGGCAATATGCGCCTGGCCCTCATTGTAAATTTTGGTCAGGTGCAGGCTTTAAAAGAAAGGCAGCGATGGGTAAACCCGGATTGAGGGTTCTGCAGTGAGTATGTGATGCGGGAAAACAATCATATAGGAGAGTGGAACTCCAAAGCCGTTCAGTCAGAAACAATTTGTGGCAAAGAGAAAGGCTTTGTTGAATTTTTAGCTCCGTTCTGATGGTAAAAAGTTCTGCTGCCCCTCCCACTACATAAACGTTTCATTTTGAAGATAGCATAATTGTATACTGTTTAACAGCCAGAGGAAGCCATGTCACAATGTTCCTTTCATTGTGCTCCTTTTGGGCTGAAGGTCTAAATGTCACTGTTAGAAACCCAGCCCCGGCCAAGTTCATTACCTTGGTGTTTAAGTGAATCTTCCTGATTACAACTAACCGATGAGTAGATACAGGGATAGAAAAGGCAGTTCATTCTGCCATGATAATTTATGTAACCGAAAGCGGGGATGAAGTCAAGACATGCTATCTATCACAATAATGAATTCCATTTCCCAGAGCGAACTCAGAACAAATTTTTTTTAGCACTTAAATTACAACAGTTGACAAGTGCAACATCAGGCATGTTGTTTTTTTATTTTGGAGACTTAAAGTGTCTATGGAGAAGTATGTTTGGATGATGGACCACGGACAAAGGCCCAAGCTAACTGAAATATTTTATTAGTGAAATATTTATTGGTCGTTATGAGTTTTCAACACGTTGTCTCCAACCTGTCTTTCAGATTCAGCTTTTTCACACACATCTGAAAACAGAGGCAGATCCCTCTGCATACCCTTTGATAAAGTATTTCCATGCTTAGGTCTTCCGAACAAAGACACATAAAAGGGATAAACCAGGCTGTAAATTAATTTCAGTGCTTACAGTGTAAAGAGTTTTAAAGCTTCAAGCGAGTCTAATGAAATGCCAGATGCTAGATGCTTGACTTGCCTTCTTGAGATGAATCCAAATAAGTATTTATATCTATTTTCTTGCTTAGCAGATACCAGAGTGA
>JAOVYW010001466.1:0-16214 GCA_025775045.1 Hiodon tergisus | reverse complement strand
ACCCCTCTCTCCCCCTCTCTCTCTCTCCCCCTCTCTCACAACCCCTATGGCGTGGAACGTTTTGGGACCCTCATCCATTGAGAGGATGTTAGACATTCAGGCCAATGGCAAATGAGAGCCCACCTCTAACATTAAAAAAAATTAAAAACATGCCGTTGTGATCACTCAAGACACAAAGTAAACATTAAAATTAATGTACAAACAATTATTCAGAATCAATAGCAAGACTTGATAAAACAGAGGGTATTTCAGGTTTTTAAAACCACGACCAATATCAGACAGGAAAACAACTGCCGATGAAAAACAACCATAAACCAGGGCCGCTTGCACTAATAAGTCATCCAATAACTACTCTGTAATAATATAGAGTAGTTATTATAATAAGTTTACAGTCGTTACATTTTAGTAATTTAGCAGACGCGCTTCTCATTCATATATGGCTTGTAAACCGAAGTCACACCAGGAACGGTACTCAGCACAATTTGATGAAACAGGCTAGAAAATGAGACTGCAAATGAATAATTAAAGTAAAGTTTGGAACAGATCTTTTACAAGTCAAAGAAAGACACTTAGCATAATCCACCTACATCGTTTCCCCTTATTTCCATGATATATATATATATATAAAATAGATGTTACGGCAGATGGAATGCTCTGGGTTCTGAGACCACTGCGCCTGAAACCAGCTCTTAGGGGTCAGAGGCGAAGAATCCTAAAGTTCTGTGAATCATGAGCAAAATATAAAAGTGAGGCGGTGTTAATTTTGAGGCTGCGACATTGTCCACTGCTCTTTTGTAGACTATGAAGGTTTGTTTAGAAACTGACACGATAAGGAGCTGAGCTGATCAAAATATTTCCCCATTATGTTTTACATGTTTCAAAGTTGTTATGTTAGCTGACGTGTCAATCACCCTATAAAAATCTTATCTCTCATTTCAAAACAGACAGAAGTTATGTATGACTTAATTGCATAATTGGCATTTTGGGTCACCTGGAGGAACAAACTACCAGCAAAGTGATCAGGCAAAAGAACCAAAGGAAGTTTTTGGGGGTTCACTCTGTCCACCTTTGAAACTAGAGTTTTGTTTTTCTAAAAGTGGTTAATGAAATGACAGCCTTGATGACATTCACAAACGTTCAAGGGCCTGGCGCTGTCTATGGGGTGGTTGATAAGAGGGTCAGGCTGCCTTTCTAGAATAGTTTGTATTGTTTATTTTAGCACCTACAGGGTAAATGAGCAGGTAGGGTGAGAACAAATTATGTTGTTTTCTTCTGTTAGGACAAAAGTTTGTCATTTACAGATGTAATGGTTTTAAATAAACCGGGAATATCCAGCATGTTGTTTTGTGTAACAAAAGCCTTCAGGATACGAGAAGGATTAATTACACTGGTCCATTGCTTAGTATACAACACTTTACGCCAGAAATATTTTGGGATTCAACTAAACATAATTCCATAAACAATATGATGGCCATCTGTTGATGGCACGGTAAGCATTTTTACATTTTTTTAAATTCAATAATCAAAAACGGTGTAATCGAAAGGAGGACACACCTGGAAACACAAAACTACCTGGAAACAAAGGGGAAAAAATTGCTTCCACTAATGCATGTATCTCAGGGTGAGGTACTAAAAGCAAGCTGTCGGGAACACGGGCTGCAGGTTCAGGGTTTCCCTCATTTGTTTTTTGTTTCACAAATCACCTGAAAGCCATGCAGATGAGAGAGAATATGCGCCACTTTGATGCTTTGTATACATCACTGTGAAGCCTGTCGGCGAAATTGAAAATAAAACAAAGTGACAGTATCTGTGTAACTTAATAAAATAAAATAAAAACCATCTGAAAAGCCATAATTGGCTACAATTATGATTCATAATTCAAAACACAGGTGTCATAATGTGGGGCTCAAATTTGATTAACCAACAGATCTTGAGGTTTCTTGCTCTTAAATTTTTTGACTACTTTAACCTGGCATAAGAAAGATTGAAACTGAAATTTTAGTTAATTTTGCAAATCAATGACCATACTGAGAATGACAATCAAAGTAATAATGAGACATTAAATACATAAAAAGATTCCATAAACATATGAATGACAGCGGTGGAGATGCGATTGGCAGGATTTTACTACCAAATTTATATTCCAGGAGCCTACTTTATTGATGAGTACGCTGCAGTTTAATGTCGAAATTATGCCTCAAAAAATGGGCTCATCTTGGTTCAACTAAACAGGTTTTTAATGACAGATGGCTTATAAAGCAGAGATCAATATGAGCTAAAATATTAAGTGCATACAGCAGCCAATAATAACCACACCAATAATACACATTGTGAGTAAAGCCAATTTTGATATACAGTGGACAAATGTACAAAAGCAGCTTACATAAAGGTACCACCACAATCTCATGGATTGTAACATATGCAACTATTTAATTATTACTAATCTATAAAATGACAAAAACAATCATTATAATCAAAATGCAGTCAGTTCTAATCACCAACACAGTACATTCAGTTCCATAGCAGAAAAATTAGCGGTTACCTACAATTGTCTTGCCACCAGTCTATGGCAAGTATGTGTGTGTTATCTGAACTGCCCCCCTGAGAGATTAAAAGGGTTTAAATATACACACGTTATATTTAAATTTAAAGTCCTTGCTTCTCATAATTTCTCCTGAACCAATTTGCCCAATATCCAAATAGCTAAAGGGACACGAAATCCACCATTTGTGGCAGACAGAAAGCTATTTCTATGGTTGATCTAATATATAATCAGTTTATTCAATTATTGCCTTAAATTAATGCTATATATTGCCTGTAGTGTATAAAATATGTAAAACATATACACCTAAAACACCAAAATAAATCCAAAAAAGTTTCAATGTTTAAAAACATTCAGATGTCAGTTCTCTAAATGTATTGAAATGTATCCTTAAACTAGTCTGGGCTTTCTGTGACTTTGCCGTCCCAGAACACCTGTGTGTGATAGGCACCATGCAGGGCCCCACCCAGAGGCAGGTCCTGGGAGACCTGGGAGTCCCCCAGTCAGGGCCAGAGTGATTGAGTTAATAAAGATCACACTCGGGAGCATGTGTTAAAATAGCCTAAAGAGAGGCAGCTGAGTTATCAGAGGTATATTTGTTCCTTTCGTGACAGGACTGAAAATTATGTATCATTTGTGAGTTGGATTAATTAATACTCCATTTCCGGTTTGTTGGTTTAGTGCTTTAATTTGGAATATTTAATGCGTTCTTCAGGTGATTTTTTTTTTTTTTTTTTTTTGCTGTTTGGTTGTGTTCCTTATTTTTGTGAAAAAAATGTCAAATAAAGGCACTAAACTGAAACTGCATTTCCATGTGTCTGATCACTACTGTACTGGGCATACCACAGAATCTTGTTTCAGAGACTATTAATCTAGTAGAAAAAAATATTAATATGGTTTCCTACGAATGGGTCAACCTTTGAAGTCAACATATAGGGTCAGAATTACCATTGTATGATGTTACCACAAAACGGTTGCTAATCAATAAAATGGTACGATCGGGTGGCCAACTACCTATCCTGAGCAACTAGGTCACACACCATTGCTGTACAGGCTTTCTTTACACACAGTGCAGCCAGCCAGGTAACAAGCTGTTCTCTCTGCCTGTGACCTCTTGTGTCCTTAAAAAAGCTTGTGTCACATACCCGGATCTGACTTGGAGAAGGTGTCCATGTCCAGCAGGTTCCTATGGAAACAAGACATAAGAAAGGGAGGAAGCTATTTTTAATTAGGAGGCAAGGAATCTGTTCAGATTACTCAGATATTTGGCAGAATTCAGCAAGTACCATGCACATGGCAGTCATGATTACACAAAAATTTGTATTTTCTCTCCTTTTGAAATTTTTGTGGTCGTTTTCATGCTTCTCCCTCAACATGAATTGCGGCTTCAAAATAATTTTGTTTCAGTAGACTCAATGGCCTTCAGAAGGCCATGGGATCTCCATCTTATTCCATAAGATGCTCATGAGATCACAAAAATGGAAAATGATAAGAGCACCATTACAGCGGGAAAATCTGGAAGAGAAAATTCTGGCTCCACTGCCCTTTTGACCATCATCATCATCATCACCACCATCGGGCCAGGATCGGTTTTGTGGTTAATTACAAATTGGTACAGCACCAGAAAGCCGCGCCGGATGTATACTTAACCCTTGAATGTCCTCACTAAGACAAAAGCCATGAAAAACGCATTTCTTTACTCTACCAAACTTGAGCAGAATGTTAAAGGGTTAACTGTGGTGAAAGCTGTAGCACTACTCTGGAGCCATTGCAGAAGAACGTTAGCATAGCACTAGACCAGTGCAACGGACACTTTGTGCTTTTACTCATTACATGGACATACAGGAAGATAAAGCAGGTAGCAACAGAATTTTGCTGATGGGGTATGGAAAGAGTCTAGGGTCCTCCTTCCACACACTCCCCGTGTCTGACAGGACCTACCAACCTCCCGACTCTAGGCCGGGTGCCAGACGGCCTTATACGAGAGGAGACACTCACTCTCATAGCATGAGTGCGAACCCAATGGCATGTGCCACTTTGGGATGAATGGCCAATCAATTTCACTTTGGCTTTAGCTGGAAGACACTAGAGACGGTGCACAGCTTCCTCCTCTGAGAAAAGATCTCTTCTAAGCCTGGATAACAACATCCATCACACATAAACCGCTGCCTTTGAGAGAGCCGTGCAAGGGAAATGCTCTTGTGTCAGACAGCAATCTCTCACCGTCTCAGCCCTAGGCCCCCCTGAAAACACCTCCTCGACTAGAATGGCCAGAGACCTCGTTGTTTCTGGTTGACTTGAATCGACTTGCCCAAGACAGAATACACGTCAGGCACAGACATCTTGTCCCTGTCAGAATTAGATACTCAAAGGCCTGTCACAACACTGACATCAAGTTACTGGACCAAAACAAATGATTCCAACCCTTCTTGATTATCATTTTATTATTATTTATGCGTACCTGTCGAATACATCCTGACGTGGTTTTAGGGATTCCATCTGTCAGGGTATGCCTGTGCTTTCTAGAATGTACCGATGCTTATATTCACTCAATATTAGCCTTTAGGTGGATATGTACATTTAGGAAGCAAAACATGTTTAATAATCCTTACTGGGAAAAAATAAAAGATTAGAAACATACTTGGTGAGTACCAAACATTTTTATATAGACAAATCTGAGACTGGTCAAAGGAAAGGAATCAATGTAAAATGATGTAATCATGGCAATGAAAGAGAGGCACTCAAGCAACAGAGCTATGAAAGAAACCTCTGCCCTGTAGGCTCTATGCATGCAGTTGTCTGGGTGGATTCCCGTCTGAAAACCGGGGGGGATAATCAAACGTTCATGCAACATCGTCTCCGAGTTTCCCTTGTCCTACATCACCACCGATGGCCGATAAGTGTGATTGAGCCCTTAACACCCTCCGTCGCTCTGCATTACCGAGCTACTCCGACTCCCCCTGTCGAAACTAGCAGGGCACCCGTTTTTAGAAAGTGACTGCAGACCGCAGCTAAATGGCTCCTGACCGGAACGATGCATTCATACAAATCCTTCACCTGATCTTCCATTGCAGGCATTCTCTCGTGACTTTCAGAAGAAATCAATTGACTGGGCAGTGCCGTGGTGTTTGACTTCCCCTTTTCAATTACTTTTTTGTTTGTTTGTTTGTTTGTTGCACATTTCCCCAAAGGGTAAATCTGGCTCCACGAGTCTCTCCAGCTCACCCACGACCAATGTCCTGAGAAAATGTACCTGGCTCCATTCAGTGCATCACTGCTAGTAAAACTGGCTCCCAAGAGATGGTTGGGTAGATTACTTTCTGCCATACATACTTGCTCACACACACACACACACACACACACACACGTCAAAAAACGCTAGTTCCACTGAAATCTTAGGAGGCCCTGTTTGCCTCTTCCTTGTGCTTCTGTTACTCGTGTTTGGGTTTTATTATTTTTCAGAAAGGAGCAATCGTCTAAGCTCCCACTGTGTCATGAGCTGCCAGTGCCATGGGTGGCAGCTGGCAGCTGTGTTGACAGAGCAAAACAAACGGATGAGCCCACTTCCTATATGGCGAGTTCCAATAAGCAGGCTGCTCAAACAAACAAACACAAACACAATACGTTTTATATATGAATCATGCGGCCTATCGAACAAAACGTACGCAGAGATATGATTGGATACGCGCAAACGTATTCTTGTTCCTTTTCGGAATAAATAAGTTTGCGAGTGTTAAAAACACTTGATATTTTTTTACCATAAAAGCAGGATACGATGGAAGAGTGATTAATAAAGTTTGAGCACTGCAAGTAAGACTTCAGCCACAGTAAAATCTGAAACAATGGATTGCTAAACACTAAACAAGCGTGAAAAGGTGTGAATTCTCCGTCACTGTGAATAAGAGGGTTGTCTACACGCTCTTCTATAGACCTGCATCTCAGCTTTGACCAATCATTGCGTGGGTACACATACAGAGGAGGCTCACGGGGGATATTCAGATGAGAAGCGAGACGATTGAGCAAATCCCCCCCCGCCCCTTTGTGGCAGCCTCCGCATCTGCTCCAGCTGACCTGTGTCAATGGATGGAGAGGGGCTTCCTTGTTAGCCTGAGCCTGTGTAACTTCTGCCAGTCACCATGATGCGCCGCCGCAGGGCACAGTGGAGCAGAGCAGGTCCTCCACCACTCCTTGAGAACACAGAACAGGCTGACTCTGGGGCCAAACGACGATGTCTGATACAGCACAATTCAGGCTGGAGGTGAAGGAGTAGTAACCATGAAGGGTTTCCGCTAAGTTTTTCTTTCCCTCCAGCCCCTCTGTGTGTGTGTGTGTGTGTGTGTGTGTGTGTGTGTCCCTGTCCCTGTGAGTGACACAGACCAGTGTTACTAATTTCCTGCGCACTGCTGTAGTCAAGCCCAATATTAAACTTACAAAGCAGAACTTTCATCACGTCTGTTAGGTAATCTCTAATCCAGCATGATAATGCTAAGAAAGGGTTGAAATCGTCCATTTACATGTGAGCAATAGGACTTTATAGATCAATAAAAACCTATTTAATACTAATCCACTCCAGTATCATACATCATAACCCATTGCATATGAAAATGGAGAGTGAAATAAAATCCTATACGATCATGAAACGTATTGATTCGTTTTGTTTGAGTGCCAAGGCATCTTTCCAGTTCAGCTATAAGCGCGCAAGAAAATTATTTTTCATCATTGGTCATTTAGAGGAGCAGAGAACCTTTCCCTTTTAATGTGAGAACACCTCCTCAGGATTTCCTCCTCGAGAAACGAGAGGTGAAGGCTGTCGCACAAACACAACAGGAATCCTGGCATTAATTATTGAAGTCCAGATTAAAACTTGCTTGCTGTTTCATGTCATTTCAAACTTTCTAACCAGTATTTCATTAGCCCGGTCAGGCGTTGCAGATCTTCTCGGTTCACTTTCCAGGAAAGAATTTCTCTTCCAGTCCCAGTACAACCAAACAGGAAAAATCCTAAATCTTTTATGGCGTTTCAATGACATGTCGAACAGGAAGATGAACCACATGGTAATTAGACTGAATTGCCATAAAGCGTTAGCTTCAGATATCCTATGGGAGATAAAAATCACACCATAAAATCACACCATAAAATCACACCATAAAATCACACCATAAAATCACACCGCTCAACAACCTAAACCTATCGTAAAGGCCATACGCCCCAAACAACAAATACCACAAATCACATACTGAGGACCCGTGGGATGGGACTCCAGTGCTGCCACAAAGCATTACATCTTTATCAGCCGCAAGAATTCCCTCAAAGAGCACATAAGTGAAAAATAATCTAGGGTTCCTCTTCATGAGAAAATGTGAGACCAGACTCCTCTAAAACACTTAGGATCTAAACAAACACAGCCTTAAAATCACCACTAAAAGCAGATCCACAATTTAACTAAAAATATACCGTTCGGCAATTAATAAGGTACCTAGTATGGCTATCACAAGCTTAACTGACAAATAAACAAGCTGATTATTCATATCATCAGACTAAAAAATATCTGTTGTGATTCTCGATTGACCTTTCAGGAGGAAATTATATCTGGCTCGGAAATAAATGAGCAGTCACATAAATACACCATTGCAAATGGCAGGTGCTGCCAGTAAACCGAGCCCAGGGGATTTCGTTGTATTAGTTTGAGTTATTTACTTATTTTTAAAAAGGCGACCCACATGGTAGTTCCGCCGATTTGAAAAGTCGTGTCTTTTAGAATATACTAATATATTTTAATGGGTTACTTATAAGCTATATCTTATATTAGTATTAAATCTATATACACACACAAGTATTTTTGGTTCATGGTCATTAAAAATAAGGCACTGAAAAAGGTTTCCTCTTCAGAATAACAACGAAATGAGAAACGCGGAATGATTTCAATTGGTTCAAAATAATCAATCGTGATATGAGCAGCAATTAAAAGCTAACCCCTTAAAAAATTAATTGTTATGAGAATACACCTTGCTTAATCCTTCAGATATTGTGAGTTACCTGCTGATAATGGGGATTTTAACTTAAACTTACCTTTATTATATATGTATATACTCCTTTATTAAGTAAGCTTAAAAGAAAAAGGAGATGGGGTCATTTGAGAAAATGTAGCTACACGATATTATTAAAATAAGCATACAGCGTTGAGTAATCGACTAAAGCGTCGGGCCGAGCAAATGTGGACCACTAAATGCGTGTAAGCCAAACTTAATTTATAACATAATTGACGTCCTCCAGCAGCTACGACTCGGCGCCAAGCACCAACCCTAACACGGGCAAACGCCGCTCTCTACCCTGAAACGCCAGATAGTAGATGCGCGAACTGTGTCTTAAAGAAAGGGGTGAAACTACAACCAAGTGAAAATAGCTGTTAAAAGACTGTAATCCATAGAATACATACAACTTTCTCTGCGTGTCTGTGAAACAACGATCCCGCACACCCACTTATTCCTCTCAGGCAACTACTCCCCCGCGTTAATAAACTGTTAAGACCTTTTCGGTTAAGACATACGGTGATCCGTTCCAATATTGTTCATTCGTTAGTTGTGAATTTACAGTATCTGATGGATATCCTATCCGTGATGTGTATAATGAGTATGTCACGTTTTCGGCGTGCCTTAGTTTTTTTTCCCAAAAGCTCACCTTCGAATAACTACATTTAAAATTGTCTCTACAGAAATGATAATGTATTGCACTCCATCCAACGGAAACGCCGGAATGAGAAGCTAATGTCAGATGACTTTGATGCCTGGCTTGTTTAGATAAACACCTGTAATAGCATAGCTGTAGCGCGACACACGTGTCCATTGCCGATCACAAAACCGGTATACGAACTCCACAATACCCTAATCCTTCGTTTAGGTCATAATAAAAGTATGAGTTAGTAGGCATATCAATATAATCGTTTTAGTATAAAACCAATGTCATGGCATACACTTACCTGCAAGACACGGTAACTTCAATTTTAGTTGCGGGCACGCTGGAGTGTAGCGGGTCAAAGTCTCCTATTGACGCCATTCTCGGGTTTCTTATTATTTTTAACTTAATTTATAGAGGAAAAAAAGAAGTTTCGGCCACTTATAATGTGTTGAAGTAAAACAAAAAGGAAACAAAATCACAATTTGCCGGGGAATCGGCAAACGTTTTCGAAGGGCTGGCAGCGCGAGTACCTGTAGGTGAGGTGAGAAACAACACTCGAGGCGCTCCTTGTGTGAAAACTCGCAGGAAGCGAAACGGTTTCATTCCTCATTGCTCTGCCAGTGTGTGAAGCGCGCGCCGCTGTGGCTCACTGGCGGGTTCTTTGTCCTGCAGTTTTTTCGTTCTTGTCGGCAGGTGGAGTCAGGATCGCAGTTATCACTCCGGGAGCCCATACATCGAATGTATGCGTAACGGAGGCTAGTCGCTTTGAGAACGCGAAACCTTAAATTATTTGGAATTATTTGGTGTTTTCCTCTTCTTTTAATAAAAAAAAATGTTCACTTATCCTCAAGATAAAACTCCAAATACCATATTTGTGGAACCACCTCCTGGCGATATTAGCAGCAATACTATATTATACTATAATTTTTTTCTTCTTGTGTGAACAGTATTAATATAACGACTAAGTTATATTTAAGTTATTAAACATCATGATAACCAATGTCTTGGCTCACACTAATTAAACAAACCTGACTAGCCTAATTGCCAATTACTTAAATTAGCCTGGGGTATATTATTAAATTATAATTAAATTATATTTATTATTAAAAAGGGGTTAAAGCTCTCCGAACACAATCTGGATCATTTTATGCCTCAAACCAATCCACAAGGTGATTACCATAAACATGTGTTTTTGTACCTGTGCGTTGTCAACACTTCCAGTACACGCATTGACTAACTCTGTATTAATGAGCACAATGGGAGTGACCTGATCGCTGGAACAAAAAAATTCTTTACCAGAACAGATTGAAATACTGCTAAATATTTTAAGTAATTTCCTTCTCGGCCTCTTGAGTGGCATGTTTTGCTACCAAAAGAGCCTGGGCACCTTCTTTGAAGGACTCTCAAATACACATTTTGTATGCATGGCCAGAGATTTTATTTTGTACCCTATAGACTTTGAACTTTTACTCTTACAGGTCCTTTACACATTTGGGGCAAACTAAAAATGGGGACTTGAAGCAGACAGTTTTCCTTCAGGGTTTAATAGCCAAACAATGCTACGGTAATGTTACTTTATCATCCTTCTGTACGTGTGTTAACACTCAAGGAGAACGTAAACTGCATAAACAAAAGTGACCCTTTGAGGAGTTCTTATTTAGAAGAAAGAAATAATTACAAAATGACCCAGGATAGAACAAATAAGGCATTAACCCCTGGATGATAGACATAAGTCAAGTCGTCCAAAGGAAATTACAGTGTGATTCCCATGCTTCCTTCCCAATCTGAAGCCCAGTACTGCCACCTGCTGGAGTTTCTGGGATTGAACGGTAGCCCCTTCGAATGTTGGTCTTCGTCTTACATCAGAAGTACCAGAGGGTTTGCGCCTGGTCTGGAAACCACACCTGAACAGTAAAGTTTTAAATTTCAAATAAAAAAATGTGCTTTATGATGTCGCTTTATGTCGATACGTCAATGGGGGAAAAATATTTAGCCAACTTGGTGGCTACATGGATAATAATGTAAATTAGTTTTACACAGACTTAATAATTGGTTGCTGGTAGATTTCCATCGTTCAACATAATTAACTTAAAGAAAACAGTTTGTTCTCTTTGTTAGTCCTTTCAGTGGAGTTGCTTTGAAAGTTGTTATAAAGTTCTATTATAAAAAAAGCTCTACACACAAGCGCACAAACAGAAAACTAGCACAACTAATGCGCCTGGGGAAAAGGCTGGGGTAATTATGGAAGAAATAGGCTGGAATGAACATAATGGTTTAAAAAAACAAGATCCAAGGCTGACATAAATACCACCATATCTGCTTCATGCCTCTGCTAATTAAATAAGAGGCGTACTCACTAAATTCTCCAGTCATCACGACAGGTAACTCAGCCATGCATAATTAGCAGGAGAAGGCAACCCTCGGAGAAAAAAGAAAAAGACACAAAACCACAACTCTGTGTTGGAGAAATGACTCTGCTGTTGCTACTTTTTTTTCAGCCTTTTTTGACGAAAGGCATACCAACACTGCCAAAGTGCAAACCCCAAGATGTGCTCCAGTACTACGGTGCCTAGCACCTCTGTAAATTAAGTGCGCCCGTCACGGGTGTGTGCTCTCCCCGATCCACTTGGTCAGATGAAGATGGATCAATGTCATTAGTACGCTTGGGGCTCAAGGCATTGTTCTGGAGGTGCACTCAATTTGACAGCCTGATCAGGCAGAAATTGAAATTCTTCACTCTGCACGGGAGAGAGTAGAGATGGCAGCCTGGCGGAAGATTGAGGGAAATCAACCAGCCGTTGTGTGTGTGTGTGTGTGTGTGTGTGTGTGTGTGTGTGTGTGTGTGTGTGCATGCCTGTGTGAGTGTGCGTGCGTGCGTGGGTGTGTGTGTGCCTGTGTGCGTGAGTGTGTGTGTGTGCATGTGTGTGTGCATGTGTGTGTGCATGTGTGTGTGAATGTGTGTGTGCGGGTGTGCATGTGTGTGTGCATGTGTGTCTGAGTGTGTGCATGTGAGTGTGTGTGTGTGCATGTGTGTGTGCGTGTGTGCATGTGTGTGTGCATGTGTGTGTGCGTGTGTGCATGTGTGTGTGCGGGTGTGTCTGCGTGTGTGCATGTGTGTCTGCGTGTGTGCATGTGTGTCTGCGTGTGTGCCTGTGTGTGTGCATGTGTGTCTGCGTGTGTGCCTGTGTGTGTGCATGTGTGTCTGCGGGTGTGCATGTGTGTCTGCGTGTGTGCATGTGTGTCTGCGTGTGTGTGTCCCTTTGTTTTGGGTCGTCTGTCCATGCCCCCTCCCCTGTATCTTGAGGCTGACAGCATGATAAACTCCACTTCAGTCCCACTGCCACCATCTCCCTGGAGATGTAATAGCATTGGGAGGGAATTTCTGTTTAGCTTTCCTGTCACAGCGACGGGGGCAGAGGAGCAAACACAAGGACTGCAATAGACCATTAGTCTGTTTGAATGTAAAAGACTGCTGTGTCCTTGGGGCCTCTTCCACCTGCTTTTCACAGGGCCTGGTACTGTGCTCGTCGCCAAGGTGTGGGCGTATTGGTCACTCGCAAATCTTTGACAGCTGCTCCTAGAGGGTCCCTGGTTATCATGCAGACCAGATAATAAGGGAGGCAGGACAATGTCGGCCGGGTCCCTCGGGTGCCACTCGTCATCCCACTCACCCGGTGTGTGCCTGCTGTCACCCATCTGTAACCGCAGCTGTAATTCGCACTCGCCACAGACAAACACATGCAGCTCACCTCCTCCCGCTCACCTACCGACGGCCAGACACACTCTACATCACAAAATATTCTTGCTCCATCTTTTATGAGCCCTCCGTCGTCCCACAGCGGCCATGTCTATTGTTTTCCTCATCCTCCGCAGGCCGTGTGGCGTGAAGTAGAAGAATATCGGATGCTGTTATGCTGGGGTGATGACATGAGAGGTCGGCAATTGAAGAATAACAATACTGTTAATATATTAAATTGGAAAGTACATACTGGGATTGGCTATTTATGGATGACTGGCCCCAGAGCGCAATGAATTATAATACATTTGATAAAAAATGTAATCAAATTTTAAATGCTACTTAGTTTTAATTAGGTGTTATTGTATGTCCAAGGAGGGCAAATTGAGAAAGCTAATTAGAATGGCGTTTTTGGATATCTTGTCCCTAAGCTCTATCTCCAAGTGTACACGAGCTCAGCCACATTCTCGCACATCCTGTCTCTTTCTTTGTCTCTCTCTTTCTCACACTCACACACAAACACAGTACCATCGTATTTGGGTAGTAAAGCGATGAAACCAGTCAAAACCCCCTAGAGGTTGACCAAGCAAAGCACATCAGCTTCCTCTCATGTCACCACCATGGCTGACAAAAGCTAGCAAGGTGGATTGTAAGTCATGCAGGGTGGGAAGGCACTGGGAATTATAACAGGATACTGAAATTACTCAGGTCCCCCTAAGAGGTCCTTGTTGCACACCTGAGTGTGGTTCCACGTATGGCTACAGACTACAGGATGGCTTTCTACTTTCACCCGGCTGCTGACGGTCCTGGCAAAGGCCTCCTTTGATAGATTGGGAGGGGGCCTGTCTCTAGTGCTGTAGTGGCTCCGTCATATTCCAGGGTATAGTAAAAAAACTAACGACAAGCTTGAGAACACAGTAGAGGACATTACATGCAATAGGGGAGCTGTTGCGGGTCCTGTGAACAGATTATGGCACACATAGTCTTGAATAGAGCGTGCACATACACAGAGACCAAAAGCAAAGGTGCAGACACAGGCTGCGTGCAAGACTAGAGTAGAGCGTGCACATACACAGAGACCTAAAGCAAAGGTGCAGACACAGGCTGCATGCAAGACTGGAGTAGAGCGTGCACATACACAGAGACCTAAAGCAAAGGTGCAGACACAGGCTGCATGCAAGACTGGAGTAGAGCGTGCACATACAAGTCAAAGCTCAGAGGACAGCAGGGCTGAACATACACTTTAATGTCAGGCCTCTTCGAAATACAAAGAAATGAAAGGATGAGACATCAGTTAGGAGAATAACAAGATTGTGTATTCTGACCCAGATTTCATATGCTGCAACACTGAACAAACTGCTGAAATCTGATGGGAAATTCCTTACAAAAAACACTCAAACTGTATTGCTTAGAACTCACTTAGCTGCCTGCAGAAGCATGGCCCTTACCTGTAGACATGTCAAACACACAAAAACATGTTTACACTAATGAAAAATAAAAATGTTAAGAGCGTCATTCAGATGTGTGTATTTCAGAAAAGTGCACATCTCTGATGTGTGCATTTCAGACGTGTGCATGTTTATGAGGAGTGTGCATTTCGGGGCATGTGCACATTTCTAGTGTGTGTGTCTCTGAAACGTGTACTTATTTTAAGTGAGTGTAAATTTCAGACGTGTGCATTTTTACAATGAGTGTTTGAGTCAGTCTTGTGTATATTTTCAATGAGTCTACAGTTCAGATTTGTGTATAGAGCTCAGTTCGTGACTGTATTTTTCAGATGAGTGTATTTCAAGAGCACTTCTTGTCCAGACAAAGCGCATGCAAGTCAGCCCCGATCCCCAGATCTCTCAGGGGACACCCCTGTGCCATGGTGGGGCTCAGATTGAGCCCACATGAAGGGGCAGATGAATTATGCAAACGCCCAGCTGTGCGAGTTAGAGGCTGTCTCTGGTTGTGTGCCAGCTGCAGGCACTTCAAACCCACTCTGTTAACATCACTCAGGCAGTGCTAATACAAGGACAACAGGACAGTAGACTTCAACCACCAAACTGAACTCTTCTGTACCAATTAAGCTATCATAAAACAGCAGAGGGGTACAGGTTCCAGGCTGTTGCTAGCACTTCCCACCATTAATATGTTAATATTTAATTTATTTAATATTGAGAATATCTATACTATAGTATCTATTGTCTAAGGAATAAGAGTTCCTTTGGACATCAGTCTTCGTCTTGATGTCCAAAACTTCAACATTAAGTCATTATCACCAGTGCCCTCAAATAAGTGAACATTGGTTTGTAGAACAGAAAGTGGCCACAAAATGGTCCCCTTAAAAGGGGACAACAAATGAATACAAAGCAGAGGCATGTGTGACAGCAGCATCCCAGCATGCATCGGGAGATGTCTTAAATGCTGGATAGGGTTGCTTGCGATGGTGGCTGCAAGAAGCGACTTTAGTGAGTCATAAGAGGGGTGATGGCTGGGGTACATTGGGAGGGAGCTTCAGCGACCAAAACAGCTCAACCAGCCAATGTTTCACAGGAAAGAGTGCCCTAGATGATGTCAATGTAGTGGAGCTTGTTGAGAATGAGTTAACTCTGGACAGCGACATCACTCCCTGGAGTCAAAGACAAAACTCGAGCTACAGACTTAAGCTCTTGGTCTTAAGCTCGAATCACTAACCATTTGTTCTTGGTCGAAGGTTGTGCCTCTTGTACGATGGTTGAGGGACCTGGGTTTGGCTCCCAGCCATAGAACCGAACCAGGAAAAAAAAACATCATCAGAGAAGAGCAACAGTTGATTACACCACATTACCGCCGTAGAATTCAAGACACTGGAAGACTCAGCGCACACAGGCCATACTGGTAGACCCTCCGCCACAGCGCGCACACAGGGAGTACTGGTAGACCCTCCGCCACAGCGCGCACACAGGGAGTACTGGTAGACTCTATGCCACAGTGCACACACAGGCCATACTGGTAGACTCTATGCCACAGCGCGCACACAGGCCATACTGGTAAACCCTCTGCCACAGCGCGCACACAGGCCATAATGGTAGACTCTATACCACAGCCCGCACAGGGAGTACTGGTAGACTCTATGCCACAGCCCGCACACAGGGAGTACTGGTAGACTCTATGCCACAGCACACACAGGGAGTACTGCTAGACTCTATGCCACAGCACACACAGGGAGTACTGGTAGACTCTATGCCACAGCCCGCACAGGGAGTACTGGTAGACTCTATGCCACAGCACACACAG
>JAOVYW010001465.1:0-16215 GCA_025775045.1 Hiodon tergisus | reverse complement strand
TATGACCGAAGAGCAGCTGGTAAAATGACTGGGGTTATGTACATGATAGAGATGCAAAGCTAAGTACACCCAAACATAAGTTGCATGTTTCCGCCCGAGTCATATCTGGCATACCATACCATTTAAGTTGACTTAAAATTATGTCTGGAATTAAACTGGCTTAAAGAAATATATAAAATTATTTTCATAAAATCCTTTCGGTAATTTTTATATTTGTCTTTTTAAATTTAATTTGTAATATTGTTTATGAAGTGATGATCATATAAAAAATAAAAATTTTACATACAAACAGCACAATAAATATAAAAATATTTTAAACTAACAGTAAATCAGAGCTTAAACTATCTAGGCAAACCACAAATTACACATTGCTGCTCTTGGGTCCAGGAGGCTGAACCCTTAAATGCAGCATAACTCTTTAATCAAGATCTGGATTTTTTATTTAAAGTTAAAGTAACCAGCTAAAGGGGAACCTCGGTTCTTGGTGTCCAGACATTCACAAAGCCAAAACAAAAAGAAACAATACATCTTTAGTAGTAATCTTTCATAAATTATTTATTAGATTTTTGCTCAAAAGAATGGCACTTTTAGAAAACAGGTATGATGAGCGCATATTGTACAAGGTCAGAATGCCTTCAGTACAGAACAATTTTTCCAGTCAAGTTCCAGGTGATTCAGATATCCTCCTGAGATCCAAAACAAGGACCAATAATTTCAGAGCATGCAAGGTCAGATTTTGCCATGGAGAGAAACTGAGGTGAGGATTTAACTTCTGGGGTAAAACATGGCGTACT
Source organism: Hiodon tergisus (assembly GCA_025775045.1). Lineage (NCBI taxonomy): Eukaryota > Metazoa > Chordata > Actinopteri > Hiodontiformes > Hiodontidae > Hiodon > Hiodon tergisus. The sequence goes on along the minus strand of JAOVYW010001465.1, from coordinate 15,421 downwards.
TGGATGTACGAAAGCCCAGCAGGTCCCTCATCTCATTGCGGAATTTGGAGAGGTCCTGCCGGAGGTCATTGAGGTTTTCCATGGTGGCCTGGTCTGTGCTCTGCATCTTCTGTCGAGTGGAGGTCAGGTAGCGGTGCACCAGACAGCACATGATCTTCTGGTAGTTCTCATCGCGCTTCTGTTTCAGATTTTTCCATTCCTGGAAACAGAAAATGCAACAAGAAAGCAACGTTTACTAATCATTCAATAGTACATTTGGAGGAGGGTAAATGATTCAATTTAAAAATCTAAATAAGTATTAACCCATGGTAAGTAAATATATGTGTCTGTCCACTTGTAAACACTGAAAATGAAACTCCTAAATGTCTCTCCCTAAGACAGCACACAAAGTGAATGTTAAAGGTGAGGTGTTGGGCAGAAACATGAGCCAGCCTCCGGAGACTCACTTTAAGGCTATTCTGTCTCTTGACCTTCCCAGTGGAGGTGTGGGAGCAGATCCACTTGCTCAGGCTGGTGACTAGGTAGCAGAGGGTTTTAGGGGATGGGAAGATGTTAAAGGGTGGTGGAAGGGTGCACTTGTCATCAAAGTAGCTGAGCCACAGCTTTGCTCGGGCGAACTTCCACTCTTTGTCCTCATGATTCTGAATAATCAAGAGAGAATTTATGGACAAACATAATTTAGTTGCGGTGAAAGCTTTAGAGAAGACAATGCAACCCAATCATAGTTGGCAACTGAAGAACCAGAGCCAATAATGTATCGTAATTGTATGTGGAAGAATCCAACACTGCAGACCGCAGTGACAGACAGACTTTTATACACTAAAGACTGATGTTTTTACCATAATTGCCGGGCATTTATTGAGGGAAAAAAATTACTTCAGCCGGTACTGTACAGGACCATCAGTTGAGAGATAAGAGCCCAAAATAGCTACATAAACAAGCAAGATGGGAGTTGACTGGCCACTCACGGCGATCTGCCTGAAGCTCTTGTGCAGCATGGCCACCAGCAGCTTGGTTAGGACGATGACCACTACAATGTTGTAGGTGCCAACAATAAGGGCGCCCACAAAGGATCGTAGTTCCTCCGTGTAGCTTATCCTGGTGACGAAGAGCGCCACGTGGGCCAAGGAGAAGATGAACCAGAATAGAGCGTAGCACGTGCCTATGAACCTGAATCAGGAAGACCAAAGGCTGCTGTTGGTCAGAGTTCGAACAGGAAGCTGAAGGATGACAGGAGCACAAAAGCTCTCACGTACGTGTGGAAGGCGTCATTGCTTTGCTGCTGGCAGAAGATCCCCTCACAGTCCTTCCCCACACTCTTGGATGGATCCTTCTGGTCTTTCCCATACAGCTGGGTCAGTCCAATGGTGAAGGAGATGAGCACCAGCAGAAACAGGCCCAGGAACTTCCCGAACTCCTGGAGCATCTGGCCCATTGATATCTTTTAAAGAAACAACACACTATTTCTTCACTTTGTTAGCCATTGAACCATCTGGATTAGGACATTAAAGATTCTGCATGTCTATTCTTACAAGGAAATTGTTTATGGTATTTTTTATTAAGATTTTTTTTTATATATGAATCTGATAATAAGAACTTTCAAGAACTACTCAGGTATGGCATGTATGTTTTGAACCACCTAGGAACAACTACACAGAGCACATATCCTGTCCCAGACAGGCCTATGTCAATATTGGTCATCAAAGGAGAGATGGGCTGGGGGCGTAGTCACCCTCTTGGGCGCGTTGCTATAAACAGAAATTAAGGCACCCAGTGTTGACTCCTCTGTTTGCGGAGGAGCTTGGTGGATACTTGACCAGCAAGTGCATACACAAGTTGCAGAGAGACAGACCCAACTCTGTGGGGCTGTGAAAACCATGATTAACATCGCTTTCCTCAGGATGGAATCCACAAAGGAAAAAAACAACAACCATAATGCATAATTTGGCATGTTTGTACCGAAGCACCCAACAGTTCAAATGGGAAAATGTGTTTTTAAGATAGGCATGCAGCATCTGTGTGATCTGTCCCTTAGTCACTTAATAAATAATTTGATATATTTGCATAAATGTCTGCCTACTTCAAGCCTAGCCCAAATGCAACACATACAGAGAATGGGTCCATTAGAGCAGCATTTCTCAAACTATGGGCTGCGGAACGGTGCCAGTCTGTGACAAGGTTACTGCTGGTCCACAAAGCCCTGTGGTCTCATTTATAAAACAGTGCGTAGAATTCACTTGAAAATGTTGCGTACGAACAAAACACAGAAAGTGCGTACGCACAAAAATATTCGGATTTCTAAAACTTTTGCTCAAACATCCCAAGCTGGTTTTCCTTTATAAATCACAATCTACTCGAAATATAGCATACGTGTGCGAGTGTCTTGTCCCACCCAAATAACGGCCATAATTGCCCATAAATGGTCACTGAAACGCCCCAAATTAATACTAAAATCGATACTGACTACATGACCGCAATGACGGTAAATCCCAACAGAAGGTTATTTGGCCATGATTTCAAATTCAACCAATGCACTCCTTTTATAGGTATATTATATAATTGTTCGTATATAAGCATAGGCCCTTCATAATAATAATAATAATAATAATGGTTATTGTAATTGTAACGATAATTGTAATAATAATCGATCCATCGGGGCATGTGTGTTTGTGGGGGGGGTGCCTACAGGGCCTTGCAACCCCAAAGCCTGACATGACTGTTTGAGAAAGGCTGCACTAGATGGTTTAGTGATTTAGAACTCATTTGGGTGTTCTTGACTTCACTGACAGGCCTACCTAATGCCTTACTGTACAAACACTGCACAGGATCAGTGATCTGATTGCAAAGTCCTGACGCAGGATGGATTGCTTTCCCTCTTGAAAGCAGGTTAGATATTTTTTCCCCATACCAACAGCAGCAGCAGAATGAACAGTATGAACAGTGGGTGGAATTGTATGTATGCCTGTGAATGCATATGTGTTGTGATTCTGGAAATTTACTGTGGTACAAAATTATATTTATGCACTAACTGGCATAATTTTTTGTACTCCCACTGGGCTATATTTTACCTATCAAAATATATTTTTAAAGGTGCACATTTTTTATGTTGGAAAAAACGTAATACCTGTATTATGGAATTCGAATATTGTTAAAAAAAATGTTTTCCATGTTAAAGAAAAGGCCATAAATGATTCCCATAAAATAAATGTCTGTGCTGCTTTTTCAGAAATGGCGAGTTTTTACTTAAGGTCTTAAGGTCCACATGTCTTTAAGAACCAACCTTTCTGCTCAACATATTTTTACTGATGCTGCTGATCATGCATGAAAATGAAAGCCCAGTTCTTATAAGGGATCCAGGAAGGATTTGTATTTTGAATTAATAATGCTGATCCACAAGCTAGAATGAAGCTTGCAGTAATGACTGGCACCGTAAATAGAACTGCCTGTGATGAATGTTGCCCAGAGAAACCCTAGGATGAAGACAATGATAACATTTAAAAGGGCAATTTTAACTGCAGAGTTTTTTTTTAAACTCCGTATGCAGCTTGTAATGGTAACAGCACTGAGATACTTTACCTGCAACGGTCCAAGGACAGAGCTGGTGGTGTACATGAAGAAGAGGCGGAGGTAACTTAGTACATTGGCAAAGGCAAACAGTCCCTCTGCCACCAGGATGGGGTGGAATGCATCCCAGGTCTTCCTTTCAGTGTCCTCCACATTTTTGAACTAAAACCAAAGCTAAGGGTGAGCACACTTTTTAAAATTAATCACTCATTGCATGGTTAATAATGCTGAAGGTAAGAACAGTGTTTCCCATTTGAATGAATTAAATCAAATGTACGTTACAATTGATGTTAGTACTGGAAACGGTGAGAGCAGTTCAGTGCATTATTTATCAAAATAGGGGGCACTAGAGGACACTAGAGGGCAACAGTTACCTTGCTGTGGGCTACCACTTTGAGCGCAAATGTTGACAGGTACAGGGAGTTCATAACAAAGCTGAGCTGATTGCGTGACTCCTCCATGAAGTCCTCCAGTCCCTCATACCAGAGGCGCTTCACATCGGACCATACCATGCCTAGGGTGAAAGAATATGAAGTTACCACAGGCCGCACTGCCAGGAGCTGAATGAACAGGCAGCACAGCAGCAGCCCTTCAAGAACCATATTTCATTCCTGTAATAATTTTCAGATTCAGTATCAATGTGGAAAATCAGCCTGGACTATATACGTATACTTTGTTGCTTTTTGTGGACATCAATACCTGCTCACTAATGTTTTGGATTTATCTTTCCGGGTGTGATCTACCTTTTATCCCTATTAATAATATAGAAATATACATTTACATTATTTATTAAAAAGCGCATTAGGATACTACTAATCATAGTTAACTATCAAGTGCTTTAATTTATTTTAGCTTTCCACATTTGCCCGTATGAAACAATCATCAATCATCAATTTATAGGTGCAGTTTATATGGTTTTGCCAGGCAAGGGGAGAGCCGGAGAAATTGTAACAGCACTACAACTCCTAAATAGTCACAGTACATCGAGTCACCCAACTAGTTAGAATGTAATTGGTTGGGCAACTGAACAAAACAGGCACAGAAGGACATTTCTGTCACATGGAGCCTTAGTTTTGCCCACTAGTGGTTTCCATAGTAAAACAAAACCAAAAAATCTCAAAATACAATGTTTGTTGGTAACTTTACAGGTAATGATGTTTTGCTTTGAAAAGGAAAACAAGATATATCTTCCACATTACGAGCATCATCTGGCCCAAGGGTTAAAGTAAATTTTGAATGGGGAAATAACCATGGAAATGAAAGAAACAACAATCAATGTAACTTCATGTAATGCCTGTAGACACTCGGTTCTTAGTTCATGTTTGATTTTTAAAAATGTTATTCTTCATTATAACTTCAATAAACCAAGTCATTAATTCCACACAGTGACTGTAATAAACAAGGTAACTTAAATATTATGGGGAAATCTGCCTTAAAATCCCCAAAATCTAGAGGGGCTAGTCACAGCAAATAACCCAGTCACAATAGCTGCGTAAATGTTGAACTATTTCTAATCAGAGACTGTGATAAAACAACATTTCTGATGATAGAAGATGATAGACAGAGTTTGGTTGAGTTAGAAAATTAATCTGCGGGTAATCTGAAGTGTATAGAGTTGGGTAAATGTAAATGTAAACAAACTTCACCAAATTAACCTAACAGAGATTTTGTGGCATTAAGTATTTACTCTTTGAATAATAATAATAATAATAATAATAATAATAATAATAATAATAATAATAATAATAATACCGCAAATAAAATATTTCACTGTAAATTATTTTCCTCTTTTTGATCAAGAGTAATAATAGTAAAACTCCTAGATATTCCATAACAATTTTCGGTTCATTGCCGATATGCGTATATTTGGAATGTTCTTAATGTTGCTCTAATATGGTTGTTACATCGTATATGCTAGTGAACTCTTCACAGTTTGTAAAGCCTAGCTTTTATTATATTACAAATATACCAGTTTATAGCCATCCTCCCAGTAGTGCATTGTTTAATGTAAAAATTCTGTAGGATTTTCTGATGAAGAGCTGTAACGTAATTCTGGTACTATACTCCAGTGTAACTCATTTTACATGTACAGTATGTTTATATTTTAGTAAAAATTCAGCTTTTCAACTGTTGAAATCAAAGCCAGAATGGTTTTAAGGACATTGCCACAAAGACAAAGCACACCTTGCTCGCAGACTCAAACATATTTGCTGATTGATTTTAAAAGTGCAGTTTCCACCTGATCACATTGGACCTAGCACCACAGGTTCTGTAAACATTTGGAACCCTTGCCTTCCAGGAACAGGTTCACTGTGTCCCCAGGCTAGAAGAATGATTTCGAGAGAGTGCCATAAAGCCTATGTTCCAGGAAGGAATTAGTGGATCTGAGAGATGATGCTAATGGTTTCCTGGCACCGTGTTTCTGTTGGAGACGTTTCCTAGCTGAGGAAATCGGCAGCAGGGGAGCATTTCTCAGTAATACTGTTGTGTTTTAATAAAATTTTGGTCTTATCTCACCGATGATCCACAGGATGAGCAGGTAGTCTATCATTTCCAGGGCAGGGCCCATGGTGTTCTTCTTTCCCTCATTGTAGACCAGCGAGTATAGATTGAGAAGCAGCAGGAAGGTGAAGTAGGAGGCGCTGTGAATGATGAACTTCACAAAGGGCGTGTGGATGACCTGGCCCACACGTGAGCGGGGCACCAGCAAGTAGCAAACAGAGAGGACCGGCCACAGCGTGGCCACGCTCAGCACAGTCAGGATCTTCAGGCAGGTGTGCTTCCGCCGGTAGCTGGCCGTCTCTCCGAACCACACCGTATTGAGGAACTGCTGGCAGTTGGACTGGGCCACAAACTGACGGTAATAGAGGACAGCAGAGGCACACACAGGATTCATAACAAAGAAACTGTCAGGCAAAACTGTCAGGCCAAACTCAGCAACTAAGAAAAAAACAGATCAACCCAGTGGGTAAAATTTAAACCAAAGAAACATAGAGTCTTCGACCACTTTTCTAAATAATTTGTTATTGTGCTGGTTGATAGAGATATATCTAATTGTCATGTTTAAACCAGTGACAAATTGTTACCTGATTATGTAATAATTCTTACCAACAAATACCAAATCACAACAGTACACATGTAAAATGTGAAATGTATAAATCTGCACATACCAGGCAGATTGCATGAGAGTCCCACCTGGTTGAATGGTTATAATGCTTGTATAGAACCTTTAGGGCCCTTACATAGTTAAGGGTAGAGGTCGACCGATATAGGATTTTGCCGATAACTAAGTTGGGAAGACAAGCCAATAACCGATTAATCGGCCGATAGTTCTTCAAATTGATACTGAATGGAAAAAAACACTTAAAGTAAAATAATGCTGAACTTTATTACAAAAATAAACAGTACTGACTGAACCATGAAAATGTTTTGTACTTTTTACTAAATTAAAATATATAAATATTAATATATGAACTATAGATAAAAATAGATCAATCAAATCAATCAAATTTGAAAAACACTTTTAACTTGTGTAAAACAGGAGAAATTTAACTGGTCCTGTTAAAGAACTACAATGAATCAAAAGTATAACGTGATCCATTTTCTAGTTCTGGCAGTTCTATTTTAAAGTTCAAAGTTAAGAACGCTCTTTATTACCCTAAAACCAAGACAATGATCGCTTCACTTCTGGTCATACGGTCTTTAATGTGAAACTAGGGCAAACAAATAAATTAATTTCAATGCTTATTTCAATTACTTATTCTTTTTTTAAAGCTTCTATAAGATTCAGTGATGTTTTTTGTTTGTATTTTGCGCAGTTATGCTCGTTTAAATTCTCCGTGAGAAACTTGTCTCACACACACACACACACACACCGATCACTTAATTAAATCAAAACGACAAAAATACGTATTACTGTGTTTATATGTTTCTCTTGACTGCCTGAAGATATTTTTCTCAAATCACTCACTACCTTTAAATATACTACTTAGCTGGCTAAAGCATAAACGTGACTGGATATAAACTGATGCAAATAAATGGTAATAAATTGTAACATTCCTGACATTTAAACATTTGGGTAGGACTTGCGTGTTTTTTGCCACATTGTTCCAATCGCTTGAGGATAGCTTGAATGTTAGCGTCCTGTCAGATTGTCGGCAAACATACAGTTGTTCTCTATTAATGCAGCATCTAATCAAGAAATGAATTGCTTTATAATAATATGACAACGTGTACTGTATACATACCTTTTAGTTGTTGGTATTTTAAATCTGCATTGTTCAGCTCCGTGCAGTGTTCCGCTGCATTCAGCCCCGGACACAACGGAGGAAAACTATCGGTGTGGATTTTTGCCGATAACCGATGGCTCCAGAAATCATTATCGGTGCCATTAATCGGCAAAACCGATATATCAGTCGACCTCTAGTTAAGGGTGTCCTCTAAATAACCCTAAATAATCATCAGTCATTTCCTTGCATTCTATGACATAAATACTTTGTACAAAGAAAGAAACCTTCACCCTCACCTCTTTCTGATTGTACTTAATGGCTAGCTTGAGGCGACTGAGGTTCATGCGTTCCTCCAGAAGGCCCCTCTTGTCCATGGGGTCCTCGCTGGATGCGTGATTCAAGATCACCTCCAGCTCCCGCGAGTTGCGAGCCTGGGCCAGCAGGTCCTTGGCAAACATCTTGCACTGCTTGGCAAGCTCCTCGTAGTCGTTCCTGTTTCGACAGTAAAATGACAGGATCGGTCCATGCCAGAGGACAATCACAGCCATTCACATGTTCGTCATGCATGTGTCACATATGCCACCCTGCTTGCCTCAGGGTGGATTCATAATGTCTGAGAACCAGGCAGTGTGAGGCATTAACTAAGGCTTTGTGGACAGTCCGGACACCTCCTGTCTGTGAGGACTGAGAAAAAACAGAACAAGAAAATATCCCCTGTTGTAAATGGTTATCTGCAACACCGGATAAACTGAGTTCAAGCCCACATGAAACCAAAGTTATTTTCTGTGTCTTTCTGAGATATAAATACATAGTTGCAAGACCTTGACCATGGCTCTCTGGATAAAAAGAATTCCTCTGCTTTAAATGCAAGCTTCTAGGCCTGAGGCTGGAGAATGTTAAACCGTTTTACTTTGTCTCTCTCCACCTCTAACACAAAAAACAGGATTAATCTGTTTTTAGACTTTATGCTGAGCGTTCATAGAATGGCGACCATCTTTTGGTCTGTCTAATAGTGTGTATTCCCAAGAAAGGAGCCTAACAACCTCTACCTGAACTCCACCTCCACTAGGCTCAGCTCCTTGAGGTCTGCACTCAGCTCAAATGCTCTCAGGATGGGGTCCTCCTCCGTCAACATGATCAATGAGGGGCTCGCCAGGCAGCGGTAAATGTCCAGACGGAACCTGGATGAGAGGCAGGAAAGAGATGATGGTGACAGTGGATGGGACAGGTGGGTAGGGGATGCTGTATGGCAGTGGAATGAATGGGCCACGTAAGAAGCTGTAGCAACCAAAATCTTGTTGTCATGGACACCGCTGCTAAGGGCAATGACTGCAAGTCTTGTCCAAATGATACGCATGATAAACAGTGGGACACAGGAGGAAAGCCATATATGACCGGTGAGGAGGCTGGCTGGCTCCTGGGGCCGTAGCGCATCTCAAAACATGTGTTGTGAAAAAGCCTAATGCACTGATAAACCCTCACATCATTCAAGCGACCCATACCAGTAACCCTGAGTGTTAAGTAAAAAATTGGATGCCATTCCTGAGCTATCTGGTATTGCAGAGTTGGAGACTGAGTAGCTGAGGAGACTCTAGCTTATTCGGAAAGCTTTTCAAATATGCAAAAATCATCCCTAGAACCAAAAATGTTAACTTTGTCCATCTTAGCAGCACTGCAGGAAGTATCAGTGACATTGAGTTAATTTGGGTCACACTTGCCTCGAGTGGCGCAGGCTGTCCTTCTTGTTCTTGGCGTTGCAGAGGGTGCACTCGCACCCCACAGCATGTGGTCGGGGTAGGGAGATGTCCTGCTTCAGCAGCATGGTCAGAATTTCGTAATTGTTCCTATGGGCAGCCAGGATGACAGGGGCCACGTCCATTGTGGTGGAGTACTCAGGGTTTTGAATGCGCTGCATCAATTTCTAGGGGTTCGTGGGGAAGATTATCAACTCCAGCGCAACTCAATCACAATGAGAACACATAAAAACACACCCTTTTGTCACTCTTATAGTGCTTGGTGAATTACTGCCATTACTCAGCTACCTCCCTGAGCCCCAGGTTTTCAGTCGACAGACTTCTTCACTGTAGTAGGTATAGTTCAAGAATTTAATAAAAACATAGATGTAACTGGTATAAAGAAGTTTTATGGAGATACACGACAAACAATGCTAATTTTTGTAAGTTTCTTTTAGCTGGCTTTTCACTGAAATAAACTATTGAGAGATATCAAAACAATACTTTCATGCTTATAATTAACAGGTCCATATTGCCTTCTGAGACTGACCGCGATGGACGGCTTTGAAGACCTCCTGGGGCGGTGATTGAGCAATATGTCTACAGCTCCCACCACTTCGGAGTCGATGGCAACTAAGAGTGCATCGGTCGTCTGGATGAAAAGAAGAAAATAAAGAACATTTTTAAAATGTACCCACAAGTAAAATAATACAAGAGAAACTGACAACTGAAGCAATAAGCCATATAAAAAACAAGTGAAGGTGATTTCACTTAGCAGAACAGCAAGAAAGCACAATTGACTATAATTGGTTGCCTTTGTTCTAGGTTTACAAGGCTGTAGCTTCTCTTATAATCAGTGCTGACTGATTTCATACCATGTTTATATAGCTGTTAATTAACTAAAAGTTTAGATAAAGTTAAATGCTCAAGCTATGAAGTGCGCCACATACGACTCTGTCCAAGTTGTTGGCAGAACAGGTCTGCGTGTTGCATTACCTGACAACCATGCTCCAGCAGCAGCTGCAGGATATCCAGGTTCTCGTTCTCGATGGAAATGGTGACAGCATCCCGGCCCAGCACGTCCACACAGTTGATGTTCAGCTCGCCGTGGCACTTCTCTTCCAGCAGCTTCTTCACCATATAGTAGTCGCCTTTCACACACAGAGAAAACGAGGTTGCACACACATCGGCGTATTTCAAGACACTGCACACAGGCCAGTGGCCCCCTTTTCCATGGAACAGGCAACAATAACAACTCCCTGCAAGGACAAAAGATCTTACAGACTGCCAAATATAGGGTGACTTTATATGGTAAGACAAAGCGCAGCTGCCCTCACAGGCATTTAAGTCTGATCGTGCATTATTATAATGTGTGCCTTAAACAGAATGTGTTACTCCTATATAAATTAGTTTACCACAATATTCCAATACATAAATGGATACAATTCCACAAAACAAAAACATGTGCAGAAACAGATTCATAGATAATGTCACTACATTACAGCACTCAGTTACATAGCTGAAGGTAGTTGTATCATGATTTTTCAACTAGGTGCCATGAAGTTGGTAAAGACGGAAATAACTGACATTACTATCTTTTTTAGAAGAAGATAGTAGATATACGTGGCATATGCCCTTAGGTCTATAGTCCATATATTGGTCTATATTTAAAAAGTCATAAACGCTCTCACAATCACAAATAAATCTTCTTGACTTCTTTCTCAGACAACAGTAGCAGTCTCAGACAAATTATTTTTAAAAAATTTGCAAATATTATTATATATTTGATTGCAATTACATTCGTTGTCACTGTTTTCTTCTATGTACTTATATAATAATATAATAATCTTCAGTTGATCATTGCTCATTCTAAACATTTAAAATGTGTTACATCCGAAAAGTTTTTGTTACTATTATTATTCATTATACTACTACAATTGTACAAAAGAAAACAATTTGACATAAAGCAAATTCAAATTGGGCGAATTCGTTTTATTTTATCTGTTCTATACCTCACCGTGCGATGTCTACACCTGTACTTTATAGCTTACCTTTCTCACAAGCCAGTAAGAACAGCTTCTCGTCCAGGGTGGTCTCCTCCTTCACCTCTCTTACATCTTTGAGCGCCAGATACTTATCTGGAGAGGAAGCGTCCGTCCCCTGATAAAGAGCAGCCATTACGACGGAGAGCGAGTACGGCAACACATTGATGTGCATCCCACTAAGCAGAATCGTCCATTTATCATAGAAGCTGGTTTACGCCGATTTTAAAAAAAAGTATATATATTTGTTTTTGTTTACTCAAAAGACCCAACACTGCTCAGAAGTTGCTGAAATTCAAAGGGAAATAGATGCATTTTGTCTTGCAGTAGTAGCATTGTAACATCTCTATGTGTAATCCGTACTCCGCATTGGTTTTCTTTAGGCAGAGATTCCAGTTTTTCCTCTTATTTCAATAATCTCTTTTACCAGATAGGCTATTAATAAACATGCGCCAGGTTTCATTAAGGATGCAGTTTGTGCAGCGACGTCATTAGGCATAACAGTATTTAAAGATACGTTCTAATCTGCTCTGTCAGAAGCAAACGGTGAACTGGTCCTGATGATGTCGCTGCATTTCTGTGCGCATGTGTAATATCCTGCTTCTTGTTCGTCGCCCGGACGCAAGAAGTCCAGTTTATTAGTTTTACATAATATACATTGCCACGATAATTGCATGCACCATTTACTTTTAATTAAATCAATGTTTTTAACTACTGTGACCACACGCGCAGCCAACAGCCCCACAATGACGTTCACTTCAATATGAAGTGGATGAGCATCAGTAGTGTCTTCAAAACAGCTAGTAATACATTGAGTATCACGTGTCACATGGTTTGTATTGCCAAGCTATTCCCACACACACATGCAGACACACACGTACACACTGCAATTTTCCCGAAGCCAAATATAACGTATACAGCTACGGGATCAAATTGTAAAATTGTTTGCAAAAACAACAACAACCTAATACCCTCAGATGCATGTTCATTAAAAAATGGTAGTTGCAATGGAAATGAACCTCTTTATTTTTACATTTATGGATCTTTTTCAAGAAAGAATGAACACAATGTATACAGAAAATTTCCGAATTTATATCTGAGGTACAAATCACCGCTAAATACAATAAATTAATGTGAAGGATTGATTATGTATGCATTAGGCAATCTTGGTGTTTTGTCATGTCATATTATCCTGATATGATAAAAGACATCAATGGTATTCCAGATTTAGTGCTGTTGGTGATCTTGTAAATTACTTTTAAATGCATTCATGATATGTCATTATGTTATTGCCAGTGTGGTGGTTTTGTGATCCATACAAACCCAAGAAGTTGCTTGAAGAAAACATTGTTGTCAATCAAAAATTAAATTACTGATCCGCTTTAGTACTCTTAGTTTTATCTCATAATGGTCTGGAATGTCAAATTTAATAAGAAAGTCAATGACTCTGCTATTAAATTGGCTGTTTATAAATAACCAGGGACGCAAGTAATTTGGGCCAGATTGTCTAGAAGCACTGAGAATAGTTTTTGAAGAAATATTAAATAAGCAAGTGGGTTCAAAATCAAACAGGCCATTGTTTATTTGAAACCATGCTCCGACACTGACTTAATATTAATTAACATTATTATAGAAGATAAATTGTATAGAGAAAGCCTACATTTACAATTTTATTTAACTGTACAGAAACCAGAGGAAAGGCTGCAAACTTCTTTAACTGATGAAAAAAACGTGACATTTAATTGAAACATATGACCTCCATCAGAATGACTTCCTGGTCAGAAAGGGCTTAGTTGTGCCAGATTGTGTTTCTCCGTCATAACAACATGCTGTTTAACTAATAAATTCAATTGAAAATTACTTTTAAAAAGTCTACCACACAACAAATATTTTCATGATGCATACACAGGAAGATTCATCAGCATTTTAACCCATAAAAAAGAATTAGAGAAGCTCCAAAGTATAAAATAATGCAAGGAAAGATCTTAACATTATTTTAAACTAATAAAACAGCAGCTTTACATGAGTTATACTGGACGTATCAAACACAAGCCACAGGAATGCTAGCTGCCCAGTTTTAAAGGTGTGTCTCTCAGCAGTATTTTTCATTTTGTTGAGTCTCAACAACCAGGCTTATGTCTATTTTCTGTTTGGCATACAGTCTAATGAGTATAAATTAGAGCTCAACCAAATCCAGTAATCTGTCTGTTAACCCCATCTGCAATAGTATGACCCCTTGTGGCCAAGCGTGGGACTTGACCACGGAAAAGGCCTAGGGTGGGGGGCAAGGTCCAAAGACACAAACAGGCACAGCGAGGCAGAGATTCAAAACACGAAGCCCTGGCCCGGGGTGCGACACCAAATGCAGTTGCATTTCGAACACTTGCTTGCACCCTTTCAGGGTTTATTTGGGTCGTCAGCCTGCCACGGTTCCACATGGCTCCACCCCGTTAATGTTAGACTTCAAAGATCTCTTTAGAGCTTTGACCTTTTCCTGGAATTTGTGATCTCTTTAGATCTTTGACAACAATAGAAATGCCTGTGAACTAATTGTTGTTGAGTTTACCGCCATCGCCCGGCTCAGAACACATGTATCTTAGAAACAAGGCTAGCTAGCTCAAATGCTTAGTTACAATCAATAAATAAATCTGTTTGTAGACAGCCTATGAATGTTATGCTCTTCACCTGTCTATGTAACGTAGAGCTAGGGATATTTTTTTTAACTTCAGTACATTCTGCTAATGGTGATGGTTCCCTGATTCCTGGAATTTGTTCCATATATATATATATATATATATATATATATAGATAGATAATCTTTTATTAGTTAAAGTATCGAAAGAGAGGTAAAATGCCTTCTTTGTAGTTGCCATTCCTGGTATTACCATAAATGTTTACTGTTGCCAACATTTGTTAGGGAAAATCTACTTTTACACAACACAACATATTATGTGGCATTTCTCAGGCTAAACCAAGCAAGAAATAAACTAAAACAACAACAAAACAAAAAAAGCAAAACCATTTTAAAACGAGTTGAATCCAGCAACCAGGGTCTTACAGTTACGTATCAAATTCTGTGAAAATGTTAGTATAGTAGATTAACCAAATATATTATGATCTCTTTTTCAGAGTGAAATGTTTTTTGGTGTTTTCTCATTATATTGCTGAAATTTGAACTAGTTTCACATTTGTTAGTGCCGCTGACCTTTAAAACGTATAAAGCTTTGATCAAATTAACATTTTGAACAGCATAATGTTCTAACAGTTCACCAATTGCAAGGGAAGTAAGTTTTGTTTTGCTTGTCTACATGCATAATTATTTTAGCATCAACTTGGGTACAAAACACACCAATTGCTTTTTTTTCCATGATAGCATTAAAAAAAAAGTAATGTTCTTTCTAGAATTGTAGAGTTTACATTAAGGACAGGGTTAAATCTCTTTAGTAATTAGGTTTAATTTAGAATTTAACTGAATGATAATCTATACTTTTGGATAATGATTTGTGGGAAGTTGGTGTTAATAAGTAGATAAAATGAAAATCTGTTTATTGATCACAATTTTGCCTTGTATTCAAATGAATGGATTAAGATTAATTAGTTAACACCAAGTTTAATGCCAAACTATGTTACCAGTTCAATCAAACACAATTAATTAAAATGTCATATTAATAAAATATTGTAAGAAAAGCCTCACAGAAAAAGGTCCTCAGCTCCAGGCCTTGAAAAACACTGAAGTAAAAATAATGTTTCCATAACATCTATTGTATTTCCTATTGCTTCTCACTGACTGTTTTCACAGTGGCCCAAAGGGTTTGATGGGGGTAGTTCTTGTGTGAGTTCTCTCATACAGCTA
>JAOVYW010001464.1:0-11870 GCA_025775045.1 Hiodon tergisus | reverse complement strand
TCAAAGTAGATAAAAATGTCTATTTCAAAGTAGATAAAAATGTCTATTTCAAAGTAGATAAAAATGTCTATTTCAAAGTAGATAAAAATGTCTATTTCAAATTCAAAGAGTCTAAAAGTCGGCATCACACAGCCACCTACATAGCCAGGAAATGTGTGTGTATGTGTGTGTATGCCCCTGTGTGCGTGCGTGCGTGTGTGTGTGTGTCCGTGGTGCTGAACAGGTCAAGGCTGAGTTCTGTGCTTGTGAAGCAGTACCTGTCTATGGTGCTCTTAAGATCCATATTGCAGAACTTCCAGAAAAGTTTAGTACAACAGTTTTTGGTATCAAAGTCTTAAATGGCGAAGTTTTTAAACCATACATTTATATGATAATGATTTCTGTGTGTGCCGGCGGAGGGGTTATTGTTTCTGTGCTTTAACTGAAGGATGAACATTTCTGTACGTAAGGCAAAGCCGACTTTGCTCTTTGTAAGCATCAGTATGAAGGGTGCTTTGGTTCCATGAAATCGTGAATCTGCCCCGGTCCATTGAAATGGATGTCAACATACTGAGGTTATCCAATATAATTTGCCTTATGATAAAAATATGCTTTTGAAAGATAAAATAAAATCCAATTTCCCGCGGAAGGCTCATTTGAATTTATATCAAAAGACCGTTTTCATGCTCCATCACAAATGAAGGCGAGAGTCTATGCTTATCTCTTAGAATCACACACACAATTGAACGAGCCTTGTTTCTCTGTGCACAACAATCGAGAGAACCATTTTCAGTTTAATTGACCTTTGCGGTTCTGAAGCACATTCTGAAAAACATCTCTGGAGTTAAATAACGCTTTTAAACTGGATTTCTGCCCCCCGTGCCTGTTATTGAGTAAACACTTAATCACCAATGGAGATAAGCTAATGCAAAGTACCCAGAGAAGGATTTTAAAAATAAAACAATTTATAAAACAAGTGAGGCATTTCTAAATTGGCTGGACTCTCCATACTCACATATAACTCACACTGAATATGACTGAAATGCACTCGTGCCTTTTTGACTCGAAGAGGTGAGGTTTAGTGGTGAAAAACAGAAAAGGTTTGAAAGTTCCGCTCTTGACCCCCAGCCTTGGGATCCCAGAGGGTGTGGTGTGGAATGATACAAAATGGTCTAATTTAAACATAAATAAATCCTGAAAGAATTGTCTTGCTTTTATGAGAAACTACAGCAGCAATCAATTAATTTTCCTTTAAAAAATATATTTTGAACAAAAAACTGTTAATTTTTTTAATTTATCACTTTCAGTTATTGACAAGGGACAATGCATGTGTAAATTGACACTTTTTAATAATTTAGTCCCTTTGTTTCCCTATGATTATGCTGACATGGTAAATCTATGTAATAAGCTCTTTTTATGAAAGCCAAAGTGGACCGTATCAAAACTTTGACGACCCGCTAATCGCATTCAATAAAATAGTTTTTAATAGTATGTGCTTTTCGTATGTTATTTCTTCTACTCGTAAAAAGAAACACGCAAAACCACAGCTAAGCGAAGAGCGGTTAGAAGTTTGACAAAGTTACTATTTGAGTTCCTAAAATGAGTCATTTTATATATTCTAAGTGAAAATGAATATAAATTCAACATACTATGACCTACTCAGTGAAGTCTCCCTCCCTCTCTCTCTCCTCCTGCTCTGCCCGGTTACGGAGCTGCTCTCCGCGGGACTGACAAGCTTCTCACCCGCGTTTCCAACCCCGTGACATCAGCCCACACTCTGATCGAGGGCAGCCCCCAATGCGATTGGACGACAGCCTTGATTTATCCCACAGTGCCCTGGGGTGCTCACCCTGTCGGCCTGGCACTGAGGCGCATGCTGTCACCGGCCAAGAACTTCCCCCCTCGCGCTCCTCACCTCTTCCCTCTGCATTGCTCTTTATCTCACGCTGGCTGTCAGTCTGCCAGTGGATGCTGAGTGGGTAGAAAGAGTCTGTGGTCATGTAGCGGAGATGGAGACTTGATCTGCCCTTTGCAGAACCTTGAATTTATAATTCATCTTCTAATTTGGAGATGTCAAGAGAATATTTGCAATGATCTGCAAAAATGCTCTGGTGAGCACCGCCTCATGGTGCTCTACGGCTCCCTTGTCCATTTCTCCCAGCATGCATCATTTCTAGGACTCTATTGCTGAAGGGTGTTAACGAGGTGAAAAGGCCGATGGGTCCAACTATTACTTCTCCCATTTCCCAGCAATTATTATTATCATTATTATTATTCCTTCTACGTATTCAATAGTTTTTCATGGATTTTTTTAACCCTTTTTATATCGGCAATTTATCTTGCTAATTAATTTCTTATCTGGGCTAATTCTTTTCAAATAAAATCATTATATTAGCAAGGCAGACTCACAATTTTTCAGCTCTCTCTGCTGACCATTCCACAGCAGGACAGACACGTCACTAATATTCAGCCTTCTCTGCGGACCATTCCTCAACAGGACAGACACGTCAGTAATATTCAGCCTTCTCTGCTGACCATTCCTCAGCAGGACAGACACGTCACTAATATTCAGCCTTCTCTGCTGACCCTTCCACAGCAGGACAGACACATCACTAATATTCAGCCTTCTCTGCTGACCATTCCTCAACAGGACAGACACGTCAGTAATATTCAGCCTTCTCTGCGGACCATTCCTCAGCAGGACAGACACGTCAGTAATATTCAGCCTTCTCTGCTGACCCTTCCACAGCAGGACAGACACGTCACTAATATTCAGCCTTCTCTGCTGACCATTCCTCAACAGGACAGACACGTCAGTAATATTCAGCCTTCTCTGCTGACCATTCCTCAGCAGGATAGACAACATCGTGAGTAGCTACAATATTCAGCCATCACTGATCATTATAGACATATTTCTCATAAATTCTGAGGTTAAATTCGAATGGAATCCAAATACCCTATATTAGCATTTAACTATCCGTCAACACAAAAACACACACCTGATCTACCTTCTGTGTCAGTGGGTTTGCATTAAACTCTGAAACATTGAGCCGATTGAGCTTCACGATCTGCGGCACGTGTGAAGCTGAAGTCGTGAAGCTGAAGTAGGCAGTGCCTACCAGTCCTGTGGCGCTGTGGTGAGTCACGCACATCGAATACCAGACAGGTTCGTCACAGAGCACACGTGCTGCCTTACCCAAACAAGAGGGAATCGTACAGCTTACTGTGTTTCTCCCAGAAAATGCATCCTCCAAACGCCGACATTAACACTTTTCATGCAGATTCGTGTGGCTTTTAACTGCATTTGCAGTCTGAACTTATTAGACACAACTGGGGATATTACCATAGCATCACCAGCACTATAAATCTTAGATATGGCCCAGAGACCGTTTCTGTGAGAGGGTTAAATTGGTTTTAATGTTAGTAATAAACCTTCTTCTTTGATAAGATGTAAAACATGAATCTACTTGGGTAGGCACGGTGTTTTGGTGTTTAATGTTCATTAGAATTTTTCTTTTAAATTTTTTCACTCCTTTAAATAGATTTCAGCTACAGGCTATTCTCACAGTAGGGAAATACTAAACCGCGGTTAATTTTCAAAATCTCAAAACCAGGTTGCATGTATTCAGATTTGAATCTAAATAATACGATTGCATTTTCACGTTTGCAAAGATCAAACGCAAAGTTTTTAAATTCTGCTAGAAAAGCTTTCTCTATTTTTACTGCACAGGACAATCTTTGGCGTTCATCAAATCAATCTTTACTCACCAGTGGTAATATCAACTTCCAGCTCTGAATGTTTTACTACAGTTCAACACCAAATGGCGAAAATAATAATAAAATAAATACATTTTTTAGCCTCCCCACCAGCCCTCGAAATCTGCTGTGTCTTCACAGAAAACGCTTCTCTGGCAGTTAACAGGAAGTGATTGCCAGCAAAAAGTAATTTGTCTGGGAAGATGGTTTCTAGATTAGTTTATATTCTTAGATAATAAACACCAGGCAGTCATGTTGCTTCCCTGAAATGTTTTATTTCAGTTGGAAAACTGCCATGGAGATTTGCTTACCACTCTAAAATTAAGATATTAATTAATTATTTGTGTCATTACAACTTAAGACCTCACTGCATCAGCCATCATCACCTTCACAGTTAGCTGTGACACATGCTAATGTAGAATGTTAAACGTTGGCTGCTACACATGCTAATGTAGAATGTTACACGGCTAGCTGTTTCACCTCCTAATATAGTATGTTACCCAGTTAGCTGTTACGCATACTAATGCTATATGTTCCAAACGCTTAATAACGATGAAAGATTTCGAGATGGATTATGTCAATGCAAGTAATCAACACCAGTACGCAGAAATTCCTAAAATACTGTTTGTGGTTTTAAGGTGCCTTTTCTGTTCTTGCTGGGTTTATGCTATCAGTACAAACTGTATCTTGCCCATGGTAACGAGACGCTATAAAGTTGACCTGAGGGTAATAATCTGGTGCTCTGATAACAAAGCTGCACTCTAACTCCTGAGTGTGCCAAGCAGCACGGAACCCACTGCTTTCAATAATTTACCCCACAACAGAAGAGGGACGCACCACTGTGCCAGGCAGTGGAGTCACCCGCCACCCTCTGACATCGTCTGAAAAACCTCTGTCTTCCTGTTGGTTTTGGAACCATGCTGAGGTGCTTCAGACTGCAACCTCAAACGTTTGCGTACATAAATGTTCTGACTCACAGAGAGAGCCAGCTGTCTGTCGGTACAATAACTGTAAGGCACTTGTTCTGACTCACAGAGAGCCAGCTGTCCGCCAGTGCGATAACTGCAAGGCACCTCAAATGGTTCAGTTTATGGCGTTTACCGTGTTATATATTATACATTGTATGTAGTAGCACGCCTCGGCGTACTCAACCCGGGAGGAGGGAGACTGGAAATTTGTTCCAAAAAGAAAATCCCCCTTTTCAGGAAAAGCTCTTAACGATGTGTGGTGCGGGAATGAGACTCCCCGCCCCCGCACCTGAATGAGGAACTACAATCAGGTGCAGAAAAAGGTCCATTTCAGGGGTGTGCCCCCCCCCCCCCAGTTTGGCTGTCCATCATCCCAGGCTTGAGGGCTTGGCTCTCGGCTGCGTGCCACGTATATCTATATTTGTACTCAGTATCATATATTCATATTAATATTAATAATAATAATAATAATAATAAGAAGAAGAAGAAGAAGCAACTAGATAGAAATGTGTAACTGGGTCTAGCTTAAATCTGAGAGAATATTATAATTGCATTTAAAATTTTATTGTTATATAGCCACAGCCATTAGATATTTTTTTTTACCAAACCCGACAAAAAGAAATAAATGAAAAAACAATCCTGCCTGCCAAGGAAAACTAACCACTAGCGAGTCTTACTCTTCACTTTGAAGTCGGAAAGTGCTGGGGTTTTTTTAAAGGACAAATTTTCCCCAGACTAAGGAAGGAGAAAGCTTTTGCTATCTGGACCTCCCATGGGACCAGCTTAGCTGGTGAACATTTGTACATAACTGGGTTCACCTCACTGCAGCATCAGACTGGAAGGGCTGTTTGACTAAGAAAGTGCAAATGTTTTCTTCCTTCCGTTCAGAACAAAATGATTCACTTTCCATGGGAGAGAGAGTGAGAGGAAGAGGAAGCACATAAACAAACATGGCAAGTCATGGTACGTTCTGCCACTCTGTCTAACTGCGGCAATTGCAGAAAACAAGGTAGGTGTATGAACTCTTTAATTCACTATTTAGTACCTCACTTTTATAAAGTACAGTTTCGAAAACTAAAATGTAAACATTAAACCATTGGGCACAATTAGAATTAAACCAAGCACTGATTTGTTTACAAATAAATGTTCATAGTAGAAAACAGAAAGAAAAAAATATATATATTAATATATATATAATATATATATATGTGTGTGTGTGTGTGTGTGTGTGTGTGTACAGGCCTATCAGTAATGTACAAATCTAACCAGAGGCTTGGAGAGACGGTACCAGGATGATTAATGGGCTTTAAACCCAAATAGCACTGGTTATCAAAGACAACGAAACAGGTGGCCATTTTTCCCTCTGTTCTTTTGAAGGGCGATTGGCTTATGGCCTTGTTGCCAGGCCTTGGCATAACCGGAACGCCGTTTTGCCTAAAAAGAAAAGATTCCACACCTTTGGTTGTGCATGTGGTAAAAGGCCCAATGCAAATTCCACTCCAGGATCACATAAATATATGTGTGCGCTGCAGATGTAGTCTGTTGTAAAGCTGTTACAAAACTTTTTTGAAGGTGTCAGGGGCACCCCCTGGAAGCAGTGTGGCCCTAAGCAGTCGCATTAATCTCTAACGCCAGAATCCAAGCCTGCCCCTGGCACACACCCAGTAAATAGCTGCTAGGATTGCTCTGTTTAATTTCTGTCAAATTGTTCCACATATATTTCCATCTCATGTACTTGCACCTTTCAGTAAATCAGAAGTGCATGAGTCACAACGACCAATTTTATTTCACTTAATACAGAGTAGGAAAAAAAAGCCTTTTAACTTTTTCAGTGAGATGATAGCAGGCTTCCTGGTAGGGTGCACAACCCAAATTTTCCCTCAGAAGTGGGACGGTTACGGCTTCCGTGCAGGCAACTCTTCCAGTGCTGTGCACTCGATACTCGATTAGCACTCGGTTCCACTCACAGTGGGACGGTGAGGTCTGTCAGGGACAGATGCCAAATTAACTCTCATACGGTTCCACCAAGCTATTTATAAAAGCTGGCCCATGTAGTCTCGTAATATCTTGTTTTCTGTTGATCATAATATTTGATTTTGTGGGCCATTGAGGGGTTGTTAAAGAAGTTTACTATGGCCAAGATCTTTTCTGTATGGATGCGAATATACCAAACTAGTAATGACAGTCTGAGGATTCCTATTGTTTAGTACCATTAAAAAGCTACTCAGCTACGACTCAAGATATCTGGGTTATTAATTATTTATTTAAATTAATAAATTATTATCACGTGTGCTTTCATTAGAGCCATTCCTTGTGGTTCCGTGAGCTCTCGCTACGTAAGGCAGCGGGCTGGGTTTCACCCCTCTACTGCAGTCTACTAACCAGGTGTACGTCGTGCTCCTTGGTAAAGAGAGCCCCCTTGCGCAGCCTCTTCACAGCGCCGGCTCTAATATATAGCCGGGGTTTTGATCTTATCCATTCTGTATCTCTGTGCAGCCGTGCTTTATATTACGGTCCTTTACGAGGAGGTAGCGCAGAGCGACCCGGAGGAACGGACTTCTAATATCACTGAGGATTTTAAGTGTTTCTGTTTACTCGGTGATATCACGACATGCTCGCGCAGTCCATCTGACTACCGTTTTTCCCCCGACAGGCGGATATAGAAGTTAGGCACACCAGAACACATTTCTCCACCCGAATGGACAGATTCATATATAACGGTATGTATTCGCTATATTCTATAATAAAAGCGTATTTTCTCTTGGCAGTCACTAATAACCATGTCCCTTCGTGGTTTCGGAATGTAAATATTTTCCTACGCGTAACAATGTTCACTCGGAAGGGTGAAGCTCAAAAATCCTAAACTTTCACGTGTAAAAGGTAGATAGATACCTTATGGTCAGGTCACTGCCAGCGTTAGCCATAGTATACCAACGAGCTGTCATATGTAAACGTGAACTCAAATTTAATAATACATATTCTGTTTTTAGTTTTTCAAACGAAATATAATACCATACGTCACAAAAATTTTATACGGACTAGTTTATAGTACGGAACGTTGACGATCTTGCGAGCTTCGTTGATTTTTTTTTTAAATTCCAATGAAAAATAAACAATTAAAATAATTTTTAAACATTTAAAAGTTAATATCTACTTTACATATCTAACTAATGTCCACCCTTAAGTATTCTAAAATACGTACACTGGTCTACTTCACTTGCATCACTCTCCGTTGGTATTGCGCAATATCGAACAAGACAAACCACGTCAGGTTAAATCAACGTGAGAGGCTTGTGACATCAACAGCGTATGACAGATATGTTGCTTATCTGGTGAAATTGGGGTGGACGGTAAACTGCGTTCTGCTTCCACAGCCAAAGGTGATCGTACTTACGGTATGGCCAGTTACAGCTGTGTCAATGCAACGTTCCTGATGATGAGGTCCGTAAGTCTAGCACGGAAATTATGAGCACGACTGTATGCGGGAAAAGTCACTGAGAGTATTGTACTTATTTTCATCCAGTGCACCCAGTCAAAGCATGTTCTGTTTGGCACTAAGTGCTCTGGGGAAGGTTTGGATGTTCTGCAATAACTTCTAAAATTTTCCTAAGTAATTCCAGTGTCGAAGTTTAGAACTGGCCCCATTCAAACATAGTTAGTCTTTAGTTATTGTGCAAGAATATATGATATAAGGAGTAGATGAGAATGCTTAAGTTTCCATTGAATACAGGCTGTTTTTTTTTACAGAATTGAGACACGGGGCTGGGACCAAATCAAAACTTTGGCAAACCCGGTAATTGAATTTTAAATAACGCCATTTAATATCAATTCTTTTGTATGATTAACAGAAATAAGATACTTACTGACAAAAAAAATATAAAGAAAAAGAAAACTATTAGTGGGTTGGAAATACTTTGATTTGCCTCAGCCTAAATTCCCTACAATAACTTTACTATTTAATAATTTACTATTAATATATTACTATTTCTAGCTTTGGCCATTGGCAAACAGGGCTGTCATATCTCCAGGTGTTTTTTTAATTAAAAGCTGGATGATTTTTTTATTTTAAAATTTATTTCCTTTCATTGAAAGTATAGAATTTTCAGAAGCTTGAAGCTTTTTTTTTCTTTGTTGGTATATTTGGTTTCCAAGGGCGTTTTTTATTATTTCCTATTCACAAACATCTCTGTAGACACGGCATTTATTTCACCTGACGCACGCTCGCGGATACAGGGGGGAGTTAATATTCAAAGTCTAATACGCGCTTGCCACCTGCCATGTCTCTAAAAAGCAATATTTTTCAAAGACTCCTGCTGGACAGGAAGAGAGTGGTGAGTTAATGCGGGTCGTGACCCTTTCCTACCTACTCACTCTTGTCGCACACAGTTGCCGCTCACGGTACATTTTTTTTTTTTTAACCTGTTCCGAAGTACATTTTTCTCCATTGAGGCGGTGGAGCCACTCATAAATAAGGTAATGGTGGGTCACCACACCGGCAGAAATTGGATGCTGACGAGAGTGTGCAACTTCTGTTGCCCTATGAGGACCAAAAAAAATAATACATACTCTTCCATAACTCATCCTCAAATCAGTCTATAAATGGTCCCCTGTTAGAAGACCGGAAGTGTTTTTATGTACATCAGTATATCATATATGTTTCTGCAGGGATGGTGCTTGCCAAGGGGATCCGCGTCTTAACCACTCTTTCTACCGCCGTGGTCTTTTTCTTATTGCCCTGCGTGCATGTCGCCCAAATATGCATCCCGCTACCTTGTAGTTTGACTGGGTTTCCTTTCCAGAAAAGGGACAGATTATGATTGTCTGGCTGAATGTATTTTTGTCTAACCAATTGCTTTTTGCATGAATGCAGATTTTTCATGTGAGGGAACTGAACCCAGAAGACCGACTTCAAGAAGATATTTCAGTTTGACTGCGTAACTGATGCCAGGTAAGGCACTTTGCTATTGAACCCTGAGAAAGGGTATAACACTAATGCTAATGAGGACAATGGTTTTGTTGAACAGCTGGATTTTTCTACATCTGGGGGTCGAGGGGGTTTGTCTTCTGTGGCTGCACTTGTGTTTGATCTTGCTTAGCAATGACTTGGACCCATGGGTGATAGAGTATGTACTGTATAAAACATTAAGATTCTGCCCTGTGTTTGAATGTTTGCTACTGAACAAACAAACAAAAACCTACACTGGCCTTTTTCACTGCTAATTATTTTTGGATGGGCTTGGGTTAAAAGCAGAACAATGGCAGTCAGGTACAAAGCAAGTTTGATTACGCTGGAGCACTTGGGTAACAATTAATTATTGCATCAATTAATGTGCCTTTTTGCTATTCATATTCCAATGGTAAGCTTGGAAAGTGTATTATATGTAGAGTTTGGTCAGAATAGTCGGAGAGGTGTTTTTCTTATCACAGCAGGTACTGCTTTAACTAAATGGATTAAAACAGGCTTTTCATAAATTATTACAACCCGAAATATAATAAAAAAGTACATTACACAGTTAAAAAAAACATGGCACATTACGCGGTTGTGTTTACATTTAACAAACGTGGTACAAAAAAGTATTGACAACCTTGTGTTGACAGTTAGCAAACTCTTTTTGACATTTCCAGGCTTCTACAATCCTTCTCAAGCTCAATCACTGGGGCTTATCGTCACATGGAAATAACACGGCTGGCTTCTCTCTATGCTAGTATAAATGAGCATGAACAGTGCGTGCGTTTTGCGTGTACGTGTAATTGTCTTCATGTTTATTATGCGCTGAATGCTATTACGTCAGCAGTTTTAACGCTAACACTCGGTAACCCGATCGGTACCAAAAGTTAGCTGTCATTTTGTTCACGCTAAACCAGTTTACCTCTCCTATATTATATCGCAGTCCTCCCTGCCATTTGTAATTTGGCCCTGAAGGCCCCGTGTCTATATTGCCTTGCTGCCCATTCCCTTTGTAGGCTTTCTGCATTTAATTTGAGATGGTCCGATGTTAACATGGGGACACTTATCGATCTCCAGCAATGTAATTAAAGTAATGACTCCCACGGTCTTAGCATCAGGCCCTTTGCCTCGTCACCATTGGTGTCAGCAGGTTTCCATATCCTCTCAGGAAGCAGAAACCCTAACCCTAACTCGTTTCATTCTGCACACTCTGTTATTTATTTACCTTTTTTAGCATTCGAGACCATTAAAGACTGCAAGGGAGGGTTTATAGGGCATAGCTGTGTATTAACTTTAGCTGCTCAAAAGGCACGTTTGAGCTAGTCTGAAGATTCCACAACCCGCCAACCACACTTTACGTAAAAAGACAGATATAACTGTTTGAATGGTTGGTTAATTGTCTGTATAAATTAACCAATATCCTCCCGCCTTTTGTTCTTCACCCCAGAGGGGAGCAGACTTGAAAGCTGATGTCTAATACATACTCTGCTAGTTTAACAATGTGTTTCATCAATGTCATCTCATGGGACAATGAGCTTAACTCCAGTCCGATGTGTGATGTGCCGTTGTTATCTCTCAACAGGCAATTAAATTGATATTGCTTTGGCCGTGCAACATGCTGGCCATCGCAATAGAGAAAAGGATCATTAGCAATCCTGAATTTAATTTCACTTAAAGTTTTCAAGCCTGATGACAATCAAGGGTGAGATCCTTAGTGAAATAACTAGGCTGATGTGGAAACTGTCTTCAAACAATACCCCACACGTTGATGTTCATCCATGCAGGCCCTGGTGGATTTTTGCAGACATTCTGATATAAACACTTGTCCGTCAGTGATATGTCAAATTAGGCTGATCTATGTACTCGGATATGTAGATCGCTGATCTATGCACTTGGATATGTTGATCGCTGATCTATGCAGTCAGATAATATAAGCTGCTGATCTATGCCCTCGGATGATGTAGAGCACTGATCATCCCACTCGGGTAACGTAGAACGTTGATCATCCCACTTGGGTAACGTAGAACGTTGAGCATCCCACTCGGGTAATGCAGATCGCTGATCATCCCTCTAGGGTAATGTAGATCGCTGATCATCCCTCTAGGGTAATGCAGATCGCTGATCATCCCACTCGGGTAATGCAGATCGCTGATCATCCCACTCGGGTAATGCAGATCGCTGATCATCCCACTCGGATAATGTAGATCACGGATCATCCC
>JAOVYW010001463.1:5704-16216 GCA_025775045.1 Hiodon tergisus | reverse complement strand
ACATTGGCCCTTATTCCTCCAATCCTATGCGATTACCAGCCCAGACCCGGTCTGTACGCACATTGGCCCTTATTCCTCCAATCCTATGCGACTTCCAGCCCAGACCCGGTCTGTACGGACATCGGTCCGCAGAACAAAAGACAAATGCAGTCAGTGGAACAGTGTAGCACAAGAATCCAAGTATCTGCAGACATTCCAAAAGCAATTTAAATCCGTGCTATGGTCCAAGTCCTCAAAAGGAGCCACGGTGGCTTCCAGTCCCCAAATTCACATTTTTAACCAGGTTTTAATCTCAATACAACCTCCAGGGTAAAGGTATACACAAGTCAAGTACGAGTTAGCAGTTACACTTGTGACCCAAAGAGTCCAACCTCCAGACTGCCCATCATATGGACATTCAAGGGTCCTCCAGAGTTAGTAACTCCTGCAGGCAATCGGAAGCAATTTGTCCACTGCCCCGGCCCCCTGAGGCCTTGTACTGACACAAATACAATGAGACTGGTGCCTCCAGCAGGCACCATAGTCCAATAGTTATGTTCTAACTGTTCTCACTGAACTCCTGCCAAGAACCACTTGGAGATTTAATACCAGAAATATCATAAAACTGTCGAATAGTGTAACTGTACGACCCGTGGGTCCGAGCACGGCTTCTGTACGACCCGTGGGTCCGAGCACGGCTTCTGTACGACCCGTGGGTCCGAGCACGGCTTCTGTACGACCCGTGGGTCCGAGCACGGCTTCTGTTGCTTCTCATTTGACCCACAAAATTTTCTAGCCATCTAACGTGGAAGGAAAGACTGACAGAAGAAGTTCCTCTACAGGCAACCTTCACATAAGCAGTTAAAATGTCTCTGCAGGAAGTCCGGAAAAGTATCTGCTCCCCCAATCCGATGTTAAAAAATAAAATAAAGATGGCTTCCCTAATGCCCAGACATCCAGCATTAGAAGAGTAACTACACATACAATGTAAACACACTGTCCAAGACCTTGTTAACCTACACAGTAACAAACTTATAAAGCTTAATTTCCTGTTCAGATTTGCCTTCTATTCTAGAAACGTGGAAAGGCCTGTAGGCTAACGTTAACTGCTGTGATAAGAAAAAGGCGATGAATGAAACCAACAGCCAAAATAACAGGGACTGAAACTTTACCGCTTAATACAGATGTTCGTCTACCCGCCAAACTAAGTGTATCCAAACACAGAGGGAGTCCAAATGCATGCAGAGGGGGGAAAGGGGGAGGGGCTAGCAAGCCCACCAATCAGCTGCTTCCCTTCCCGTCACCACGGCGCTACTCATCCACTTGGGCCAGTTGACTGACTGCTGGACGGACGCCCGAGAAGGCCTTTCAGCCGGGAAACAGCCAGGCCCCCCCCCTTTCCTCAAGCAAAAATAAGCTTGTGAATAGGGACTTTAGCTGCATTTAATGCCTAGACAGAAATACAGAGTCATTACAGCACATTGGCTAGTCAACACCATGGAGAGCCCGTGCTGAAGAGCTGTACTTTACAATGAGAGTTTACCTTCTCCATTATAAAAACACTGAAACCGGCCAAACACTCTGTCCGTCTGTGTGTGTGTGTGTGTGTGTGTGTGTGTGTGTGTGTGTGTGTGCGCGCGTGTGTGGCCTGTCGCTTGGAAAAGGCAGAAATCTCCCTCGACCAAGGTGTGTCAATCCTAAACCGTCTAGCCAGGACAAGGCTTTTCACATCAATTACCATCAAAAGTAATTTAAGACTAGTCACTGGAGAACTACTACAGCCCAACGATTGAAACCACAATATCTGTATTTGCAACAAAATTTTAAAATTATGTTCAAGCAAGGATTGTACACAATAAAGTAAAAAGAGGGTGTTTTTTACCAGACCACCACAAGTGCTGAGAGACGCATAAGAGTTGGTATGATTGACAACGTATCCGGAGTAAAAACAAAGTCGGGCATTCGGCATTTGTGTCAATCGTTTAGTTCCTGTATCCTCCTTCTCCTCGATTACAAAGTCTTCAGAGAGAAATCCCGAGTCTCTTTTGAGTTGCAAATATAACTCTTTACCAAAAGCCGGTAAAATAAGAAACAAGTCGTTCCCATCCTCCGTAAAGCGGTGGCTTTTAGTCCGTTCCAGAGAGCGCTGCCCACGTCTGCGCCCGCCTCTCCCAAGGGTTTCCTGCAACAGGTGAACCTCATCTTCGGTTAACTGAAAGGGTACAACCAAATCATTCTCCTCTTCCGAGTCAGCTATTCAAACAGAAAAGAAAAGCAATGTTTAAAAAGTCATTTAAGTATTTACTAGTACACCTAATCGATGTAACTGCAGCTGATTTCTAAAAGTAAGACACCTGACGCTCAGATCATTTGCAATAAAATGCAAATTTTCACTGCAAAGTGAGTGGACACATTGAACGGAGCACGATTCCATTAGAAACATTTATTCAACAACAGGAAACTATCGCCACTTATGTAATGAACGAATACAATGACCGCATATAGACAAGGTTAACAATTCCCACACGTCTATCAAAGTGTTTCTTTCCCTCGAATTACAGTTGGTGCAAAGTCTCCTGAGGGGAACAAGCCACCGCGGTCTTCGGTTAATTGGGATAAGCTTTGCTAACTAGCCTGGTAAGGTTAACGTGCAGTTTCCAAAATGTCACTTTGAATTTACTAAAAAGCTACAGAATAATGTCACAGTAGGAACGACTTGCAGATCGCTCAAAAGCTGAGCCGTGCGAAATAGTCGGAAAAGAAACGAGATAACGGAGTGGCGAGAAACATTTACGATGTAAAGGAGGATTTAATGCGCATAATACGTGCGTTTATAGCATTTCTTATGCCAAACTTTTAAAGTTTAAAAATAAAAATAAAATGCAGATGCTCGCTGTCTTACCTGATATTGCTTTCAGTCCAAAGGTTAGGAACAGAGAAGACAGTAAAAACTTGGTAGCAAGGGCGGTACGCATGATAATGCAGATTCGGCGCCTCGGCTTCCCCAGCGGTCAGGACAAACTAGCAAAGAACGCCCTAGTTGAAGTGGAAGTTCTGCAAGGTTTGTGAAATTAATGAACTGCAGGCAAACTGAACTTGAAACAATTGACACGCCTGCTTTAGCTCAGCTCAGCCTCTTCTCTGTAAGGATCAGGTTTGACAAGTTACGAAAGAGTATCCCTAAATTGGGATTCGACCGTTTTCACATCAATCTTTACTGTGGGTTGCCCCAGTACACGTGGTTTTGTTGTAATTACGAGAGTTGGCGCAAGAGGGTGCAATTAATTCCTCTTTCTAGGCTTATCCTCACAATATCAGGAGTCAGAAGTAAATTATGATGTTTCTGCGACAGCAGTTTTCTGATAGCGATTTTCCTCTGATTTCATAAAATATTATTTGGGCACGTACGAGTTAAATTAATGACTTTAAACGTTACGTAACATCCCGTTTTGTTTATATAACAACATATATATTAAATATTGAACTGACTGATTTAAAAAAACATTTTTTTTCAGAATGATTTATGAATATCCACTGCTGCCAACGCCATAATTCGTTAAACAATGTAGCACAACGCTTATAATCCTTAACGGACTGACTGAATTGTTTATTTCATGCATGTAACAGTTATTATCATATACAATTTGTCCGAAATTCAAATTTCAAAGGTCTACTTACTGACGTGTACATTTCATATCTTTATTTTAAAGACGATCTCACGTATTCCATTATCAAAGTAAATTACTGAATAAAACAGACACTTTAACATTTAATGACTAAGATAAGCATTTTTATTAGGCTGAAGTATGGATTAAGCTTGGTTTATACAATGATTAGCAGGGGATTTCCATGTAACAAGCAGACTGGATGGTGCGTAGTGGTCAGCTATCTGTGGATTAAATACTTTTCAAAACCGAAGGAACAATGTAGAATTTTTAAAATGTTCTGACTTTGAATTGGCAGTACATTGTGTCGTGGTTACTAAAACACATTTTAATCTGTTATTTGTCTCTCACTCGCACCTGACTTTAAGCGACAGTGCTTGAGATGAAGCGCAGCTCTTTCAGTTAAAAGTGGTGTAAAATTAACGGCAATTAGGTATGGCGGTTGTTGTCAACTGTAAAGAAGGTAATAAATGAGGTGATCTTTATTGTTATGGATTATAAATGACCATGTTAAAGAGTTTCAAAAACAATGTGTAACAACGTTGCATTATTATCAAAATAGCCAGTCCCTGAAATATGAATATGAATATTATTTCCATCTAAGAACTGCAGTAGTCTGAGAAATATGCCAAGTTACACGAGAGCGCTTTCGATCATGTGATCACAAGTCGTCTGTCTGCCTCTTTTCCCACAATGCCACAGTGGCGATGCAGTGACCCAGATGAGCGACGGTTAATTTTCAGGGAACCGGGGTATGATAACCTCACAATCTCTATCAAATACAACATATGAACCATTTCTAATGGGTAAGTATATCCTACCTCCGTTGCATATCTGTCTCTAGGACTACGCAAGCAGACCGTCAACACAAAACTGCTCAGGAAATCACCAGACGGAGGATGGCTTTCCTCTGCACTCTCGTCCCAAATCCATAGCGCTGTGTGTCCACAACCTGGTGGAACAACGCACGAGGGGTCACCTGGACCGGTGCCCTGCGATGCACCCCAGAGCTGAATCCTGACAGCCGTGGGCTGAATCCTGACGTCAGTAAACTGAATCCTGACATCAGTGGGCTGAATCCTGACATCAGTAAACTGAATCCTGACATCAGTAAATTGAATCCTGACAGTATTGGGCTGAATTCAGACATCAGTAAACTGAATCCTGACAGTATTGGGCTGAATCCTGACATCAGTGGGCTGAATCCTGACGTCAGTAAACTGAATCCTGACATCAGTAAACTGAATCCTGACATCAGTGGGCTGAATCCTGACATCAGTAAACTGAATCCTGACATCAGTGGGCTGAATCCTGACATCAGTGGGCTGAATCCTGACAGTAGTGGGCTGAATCCTGACAGCCGTGGGCTGAATCCTGACATCAGTAAACTGAATCCTGACAGTAGTGGGCTGAATCCTGACAGTATTGGGCTGAATCCTGACATCAGTGCCCTCTGCAGCAGCAGGATGATTAAGATCCCCTTTCTAACATGTGAATGAGACCCAGCTTAATCCTTTCAAAGGGCCCATAAAGTGAAGGCCTACACTGGTGTTAAGGGTGCAGTGGGACAGGTCAGGAGAGGATTGATTTCTTCATCACTTATCTTTCTCACTCGGAGAGCTCCCAGTGGACCTTGAATTCCTCTCCAGGAATTAAAATATAAATCACGACAGCAGAGACCATTATGGAGCTTATTGGACTGTCCCAACCTGAAAGCTGGCTTTGTGATCAGCTTTTAATCATCCCAGTTAATTGGAGGTTTGCACACTAGCCATGCTGTAGAATTACAGTGGTTACCAACCAAAGCCCCGTCTGACCCTAGAGAATACGGATTGTATTATTGTACTTCAAGCATTGTTTGTTTTTTTACCAAGACCCGACCAAGACCTTACCAAGATCTGTTCTGAACAGCTTTATTGTTACAGACTGAGTAAAGAAAGGCAGTGTTTGTGATACACACTGCCCCCGAACACATCACAGGTTGAACAGCATCTCAAAAATTCAACAAGACTTACTAAAGATGCAGTGGGGACTGGGAGGGGCAGTGAGGCGTGACCCTTGGCTCAGACAGGAGAGACGTGACAGAAATCTCAGTGCAGTCCATTGTTAAGCTTGACGTGGAGCTCAGTCTCGCATTCACAATGTTTCTGAGTTAGAAGAGCGCCTTCGTGTTGACAAGCCAGGGGCTATTAGTGGTGGCACACGTTGTTTTCATTCCAGTGCACTGCATCCATCTGAGGGGAAAACACTCTGGCTACGCTGCTTTGGAGTGGAAACATCAGCAGCAAAGTTAACACATCCACTCCAATCGGAGCTACTGCCCTCTTTCTCAGAGCACATTAAGAGTACTTCATTCGATGAGCCTTCATTTAAATAAAATTTAAAAAATAAGGAATGAGAAAAAGATTAAAGGTTAATTCAGAAAAAGTCAAACGGTCGAGTCCTAGGTACAAGGTGCTTTAAGGCTTTCTTCATTCTCAGTGAGTGTATTGTGGTAAAGTGCGCCCTCTAGTGTTCATTTGGAGGGTCTCGCCATTGCGCCACGCATAACAGAAAAGGCCATAGATAGATAGACAGGTACTTTATTCTTCCCATGGGGAAATTGCGGAAATCTATATTGTTATTTTATGCTACTGTCTTCAGTTTATGAAATTATCAAACTCCAAAACAACGGGAAAGAGCATGTCAATAAATTGCAAGAACCTGATTCAAAATTGTCAGCATCATGAGCCAACATTTCACTGAACAACGTGCAGAGAACACGCAGAGAACATACGACCAAGAACACGCATAGAACACGCGCTGAGAACACGCAGAGAACACGTACCGAGAATACGCAGAGAACATACGCCAAGAACACGCTCCGAGAACACGCACCGAGAACATGCTTTGAGAACGCGCAGAGAACACGCAGAGAACATATGCCAAGTACACACACCAAGAACACACAGAGAACACACTGAGAACAGGCAGAGAACAACAACAACACACTTCAGTTCAAGCTTCAGATATGTCATATTTTCACTGGCCATTGTCTTCATTTTACTACAAGATCCTTAATTACTTCTCTCACCTTCAGAGAAATATCTAAAATAAATATAAAACTAAAATACACAGGTAAATCATTGTAGTTAATCACACATATAACAGTACTACTGAGAAAATATTCACAGGTAAATCATTGTAGTTAATCACACATATAACAGTACCACTGAGAAAATATTCACAGGTAAATCATTGTAGTTAATTACACACATAACATCACTACAGGGAAACAAATACACAGGTAAATCAGTGTAGTTAATCACACATATAACAGTACCACTGAGAAAATATTCACAGGTAAATCATTGTAGTTAATCACACATACAACAGAACTACAGGGAAACAAATACACAGGTAAATCATTGTAGTTAATCACACATATAACAGTACTACTGAGAAAATATTCACAGGTAAATCATTGTAGTTAATCACACATATAACAGTACCACTGAGAAAATATTCACAGGTAAATCATTGTAGTTAATTACACACATAACATCACTACAGGGAAACAAATACACAGGTAAATCAGTGTAGTTAATCACACATATAACAGTACCACTGAGAAAATATTCACAGGTAAATCATTGTAGTTAATCACACATACAACAGAACTACAGGGAAACAAATACACAGGTAAATCATTGTAGTTAATCACACATATAACGGAACTACACACAAGGTGAGTGGCTCTTTATTTCTGCTGCTTCTACATTCATGAACACCGGTGGTCCTTTTCAAACTACACAAATGTCCTGGTCACAATGCTGCTTGTCACATGGAGATATGTCAGATATACCGATATGAATGTATCTGTTATGTAAATCTCTCATGGTCACATAGCTAATAATATATTCTGCATAAGTTTAAAACCAGAATCTAGAATATTTTGGTAAAGAAGTCAACAGTAAGTCTTAACTGTAAGTTATGTGACGTCACTTTGTAGAGGCAGCCATGCCACTTTTTGAAAGCAAAAGTTTCTGCTGACTCAAGCTGTCACTTGCAGCTATGCTTCAGCACCTTTAATGGACTGCCAGTAAAATGCCTATTTTACGCGTTTTGGTGCCTCCTGTCACCAGAACCTTTACTTCCTGTGTTCACCAAGACCCAGCTATTTAGTTGTGTTTTGAAAGATAAGCTGTGGAGAGATGGATTCCATAATGCCGCAAAAGGTTTATTTATTTTTATTTTTTAGCATATGTGATCCACACAGTAAAGCATGCCAGTTAGCGTAGCCACATGATCCACACAGTAAAGCATGCCAGTTAGCGTAGCCACGTGATCCACACAGTAAAGCATGCCAGTTAGCGTAGCCACGTAATCGACATGGTAAAGCATGCCAGTTAGCATAGCCACGTGATCCACACAGTAAAGCAAGCCAGTTAGCGTAGCCATGTGATCGACATGGTAGTTAGCGTAGCCACATGATCCACACAGTAAAGCATTCCAGTTAGCGTAGCCACGTG
Source organism: Hiodon tergisus (assembly GCA_025775045.1). Classification (NCBI taxonomy): domain Eukaryota; kingdom Metazoa; phylum Chordata; class Actinopteri; order Hiodontiformes; family Hiodontidae; genus Hiodon; species Hiodon tergisus. Next base: position 8,061 of record JAOVYW010001463.1, on the reverse strand, counting down.
ATCCACACAGTAAAGCATTCCAGTTAGCGTAGCCACATGACCCACACAGTAAAGCATTCCAGTTAGCGTAGCCACGTGATCCACACAGTAAAGCATGGTAGTTAGCGTAGCCACGTGATCCACACAGTAAAGCATGCCAGTTAGTGTAACCACATGAGCCACGCGGTAAAGCATGGTAGTTAGCATAGCCACATGATCCACACAGTAAAGCATGCCAGTTAGCGTAACCACATGAGCCACACATTAAAGCATGCCAGTTAGCATAGCCACATGATCCACACAGTAAAGCATGCCAGTTAGCGTAGCCACGTGATCCACACAGTAAAGCATGGTAGTTAGCGTAGCCACGTGATCCACACAGTAAAGCATGCCAGTTAGCATAGCCATGTGATCCACACAGTAAAGCATGCCAGTTAGCGTTGCCACATGATCCACACAGTAAAGCATGCCAGTTAGCGTAGTCATGTGATCGACACGGTAAAACACCCGAAGAGGTGTGGCCTTGTGTTTTTTTTAAATGATGACCAATGAATGAGGAGGAACACTAAATTACAGAAATACATTCTTCGGGTCTGTTCTATAGCTCAGGGTAAGAGGCTTTCCTGTGACACTGTGCTAGGATTAGCATTGCTCTGTGTGATGAAATAATTTGACATCCCATCTATGTACCATCCTCCTAGTACAGTTTACACGTTTTACCAGCACCTTGTAAGCACTTATTATAGATAAAACAGGGGCTTTTGTTAGGAGGCTTTAAGCGATAAGGTCTGTTGCCTTTTTATGATCTATATTTAATTATTCCTAAGAGTTGGTTGGGCTCCCTTCAGCACACTGACACAGCACACTGACACAGCACACTGATCCAGCACACTGACACAGCACACTGATCCAGCACACTGACACAGCACACTGACACAGCACACTGATCCAGCACACTGACACAGCACACTGACCCAGCACACTGACACAGCACACTGATCCAGCACACTGACACAGCACACTGATCCAGCACACTGATCCAGCACACTGATCCAGCACACTGACCCAGTACACTGACACAGCACACTGATCCAGCACACTGACACAGCACACTGACACAGCACACTGATCCAGCACACTGACACAGCACACTGACCCAGCACACTGACCCAGCACACTGACACAGCACACTGATCCAGCACACTGACACAGCACACTGACACAGCACACTGACACAGCACACTGATCCAGCACACTGATGCACAGTATCAGTGAGTGCTTCTTCCATTGTTTAGTTTCTGCTGTCCTTCATCCTCCTCTGCCGTACTATTTTCATCTTCATCTTCCTCTTGGTCACTTCTCTCATCACCCGTCAGCTACAGTCATCACCCAAGAGCAACCGGTGTTTGAGAGAGACAGAGAGAGAGAGAGAGAGAGAGAGAGAGAGAGAGAGAGAGAGAGAGATATCCGTGTTATTCGACTACTTATCCTCACGCTGAGGTGCTCCAGAGTAGCTACAAAGTCGCTAAGCCTTTTAAAACCATATTTGTCTCTCTTCTAGAGAATGAATGAGATCTTCTCCCCCAGACCCTCCATCACTGATCCATACAATAGTCTCTATGGCTGGGTGTCAGAGAGAAAATAATTATGCTCAATTAAAGCATAGAATTTAAGCCCCTATATTGAAGCCCTGTTCTCAGGCGACAGCTAAGGCTAACTAAAACGTAATTAACGTAACGTAAAAAGGTTTTCACATTAAAAACTTTCAGGATTTTAATACATATGGCTTCCTTTTAGACAAAAAGGTTTTTTAAAGTGCTGAGTTAATAAAGGGGGAAGAATTTCCCCCAAGCTTATTTCTGTGAAGGAGGCTTTGTACATAATCACCAATAATTCAGCTCCTCGAAACAGACTGCTGGTTCATATGAGAGGGGCGGGGACACATCTGTCGGTGAACACTCGCTAATCCTCTCCTAATTAGATCATGTTCTCACGGCTTGTTCACCTTTGCAGACCCACCTGCTCCCCACCAAAATAAAGCAAGATATTGGGGAATGGGTGTCAGTCAGATCCAGTTGGGACAGTGAAGATGGAACACGGGCAGTAGTTATTTGGAACACACCCATTGGGCAGTAGTTCTTTGGAACACACCCATTGGGCAGTAGTTCTTTGGGACACACCCAATGGGCATTAATTATTCGGAACATACCCATTTGGCAGTAGTTATTTGGAACACACCCCTTGGGGCAGTAGTTCTTTGGAACACACCCATTGGGCAATAGTTCTTTGGGACACACCCAATGGGCAGTAGTTCTTTGGGACACACCCAATGGGCATTAATTATTCGGAACATACCCATTTGGCAGTAGTTATTTGGA
>JAOVYW010001461.1:0-16218 GCA_025775045.1 Hiodon tergisus | reverse complement strand
GGGTTGCCATAGTGACGCAGTACTAAGAAGCTAATGGAAAGGGAGTGTGTGTGTGTGTGTGTGTGTGTGTGTGTGTGAGAGAGAAACAGACAGAGAGAAACAGGGTTAGAGAAGGATGCGGAGGAGAAGGGGAAGGGGAATGAGAGCAAGGGACTGGGGAAGACAAAGGTCAAATTTAAGAGCTTCCTTCCGGAGATGAGCACCGTGAACGTGATGGATGTACAACGCCTGCACCATCAATTAGTGTGGCATCACCATTTTAAATCTGTCTCTCTCTTTGCCAATGTCAAAAAAGACGTGTTGCCTATATGCTCTATCACTGGCATGATTGCAAAGCAATAGCATCAGGTTTATTCATTTTTTCATAATTGATCTTCTGCAATGCATGTCTTAATCCTAAAACTTCCGTGGCATAACTAATCTAATTAAAGTAAATGTTCTCAGCCAGCTGTTTAGATCCATCATTCAATGGTTCGGTGGGCTCCAGAGAATTATGTCTCTCTGCCTATTTGGCAGGAAATCAGGACTGCCATTCCATTTCCTAGCTGAATTTTGAGGGTTTAATGGCTGTGATAAAGTATGCATTATTTTAGACTAAAGTGCTAACTTTTTTCTATGATATGCTAAGGTATGGATCTTTGTCTTCTCAGAACCAAATATGATTGGAAATTTTAGAATTATCAGAGTAACAATGATAAGAACATACCATTTTAATTAACACTTTTAGTTATATATATTTTTTTTTTCTTCTCATCAGTAATGTTTATTAGGAACGTTGTTGTTAACTGTACATTCTTATCTGAACCATCAAGCATTTGCGATGATGCTGAGGAAGGGGGGCATCAGAGTTGTCTTTCCTCAATTATCTCCACATTGCACAAAATGCACAAAAGTGCAAATGCACAGGTGCTAGCAATCTCACCAGGCTCCTTGATAGGAGGATGGATTTCCCATAAAGCCCTGGAAGAAGAAGAGAAGTATATGGGGTCGGAACACATTGCCATACAATCACAAAAACAGCCTTAATGGTTATAAATTCGTTACTGTCACTCCTGCTTAAAGAAAAAAAGAAAAAAAGAAAAAAAAGTTTTGATTTGCTTTTTAAGATTTTACTTTCAGGTCAGAATTTCTCCCCCAAGCCATTTTCAAGGCCTTTACTGCAGCTGGATGTGAGATTGCTATTATTCCCTTGGGATTTATTATGCCTACCACAATGAGGTCTGACAATCCCACCATGTTTCTTTTTTGCGCTACGCATGAATTACATTGCACTTACAACAGCCCCTTGTTAAAACCGGAAAATAATTGAATTGAAATATATATTTTTAAAGTATTTACATAATTATTTTGTCGGCAACCTTTAAAACAATTGTTAGCGTGCGATTCTGTGTTATCCCAAATTAACCTCTGTAGTCCAAAAACCAAGGCTCAGCATCAGAGCATGTCTAATGCAACGCTTTCATGTCCCCCAGCTTTAGTGCAGACAGAAAATCAAAGCAAAGCCCTCCAAATCCCGCGGTTGAGTGCTGTGTTGGAAATGCCATTCAGGGAGTGGTTCTAGAATACTAAGTAAAGATCATTTTAATTGTGACAATTCAGAATGTAATGACAGCGATTTTATGGTTTCCACCCACCAGCCCACCGTAACAAGTACGTGAAAACAAGCTATTGAAGGACATCTACCTATCTACCTCTGAGGAATGTTGTCAGACAGAAAGATATTGATTGAAGATAAAGATTGATTATAATCATGAAAAACAATTCCCCTACATACTAGGTATCGGTATAAGATATTCACTTTAATTCGGTTTGACTGAAATCTGTTGCAAGAATGCAAAAAAAAGTCAATCAATGGAGAAAGCACGGTTCAGTGTCTCAGCGTTTGTTTGAGGACACACTTAGCTTGTGCTGATCCTAAACCACTCTGACTGCTCGAGATGATGTGGAGTGTGTTCATGAACATGTCTTCTCTGGGGCAAACGCATTGAAGGCCATGACCTCCTTAACTCTGGCCTGGGGCTCTCCGCATCAGGAGCAGCGACTGAGGTGTGGACAACAGAGCATACCTTCTAACATACAATTCAGAACACAGTGTGCCTACTATCTTAATGCAAAAAATACATTTCCCCTTGAAGCAGTATGACTATATATCATAGGGGAGAAAACTGTAATAATTAATGGCTAAATTCTGTGATGAGCTTAATCTATTTTTGGATTGAAAAAAATAAGAGAGGATTGTAGATAATCCTGTGACATCATATAAGAGAACAAAACACACACTTGGCAGTTTCAGTATTGTATTCTAATGATTTAATTATCTAATTATTCTCATTACAGGGTATTTTTAAAAGTATTAGCTGTATAACCTTGACTTGTCGTCTGCATTTCCAATGCTAAGTCATCTTTTTTTTTAAATAAATAAATAAATAAATATCCTTTCAAATTATTCTGAACAAAACACTGAGTGCCAGAACTAGTTTCATGAGAAGGATCTAAAATCAAATTGGTGCTTTAGGTGAGCAGCTCATTATTACTCAATGGTACTAAAGATAACGTTCCAAAAAAAGGCTGAAAATTAACTAAAAAATAAGAAGATGAAGAACACTTAATAATTTTTCAATCCGTGGTTCAATGCCATAATCTATGTTAATTGTTGATTCTTTAAACTAGCAATGTTGTTTATCTGCTAAATGCACCTTTCCTCATCTGACAGAAAAAGCAGGCATCAATCATTAAGTCCTGATATTACATAACTGATTACTATATTACATGACTGATTAACTGCTTTTTTTCTCAAAGATCTTAATGTCACCTGCATCATTCAAAGGCACTAATACAAACATTATATATTCAGAGTGACACATTTTCCTAAAGAACAAATAACCTACTTTGGATAATAATCTGGGATATTACTATAAACGTTCGATTTTACTTTAGTCTCTTCTCTCTTCCCTCAGCTCTTGAAAGAATAGTCCCTCTTGGCTCCTAATGGTAAAGCGCTCCGGAACACCTGGCAACATACGAATCGGGCAGACCGGGACACGATTGCTTTGTATTTCATTGAATTAACTTTATCCTAGGAAAACTCTTGCTCCCTCGTTGGTCTTGTCATCCCTTTTTACTGCACACTCTCTGACACATGACCACAGACAGCATAAATTACTTACTGCCTTCCCACGTAACAAACCTTTGCAGACACCCTGTCACAACTGATGAGTCGCGTCTCCCGTCTCATGAGGGCCTTGTTAAACATTACGATTTTGCTTGCCTATGAAAACATCTTCTGAAAAATCCACTTTAACTACAGCCTTATTTAATGAACGTAGGTGTACTCAATATTACGAGATACGGCTACATGTTTATGTTTAGATTAATGTATACGTGTTAACGTTCCTTACGCTTATCCCTATAATTGTTTGTGACTGAATAAATATCTGTAACACAGAAAGATTTAGTTTTAATCTTTCCTCGACCAGACCTCTCCAGCTAATTCAAAACGCTGCTGCTTGGGTGGTCTTAAACCAAAGAAAGTTCACCCATGTAACCCCCCTCTCACCAAACTCCACTGGCTCCCTGTTGCTGCTCGGATCCTCCACAAGATGATCGCCAAGCTACCACTGGACCAGCTCCTGGCTACCTCCGCACGCTAATCTCGTCATACATCAACACCAGGTCCATTGAACTCGGATCTGCTCGCACCAAGGGTGGCGACATTTTTCTGAAGGATAATAGCGAGATTGGAATGTGTCGCTATTGTCATATACTTAACTCAAACCACCACTGTCTAAATTGGTTTAAGTGAAACAGATGATTATAGTGACATAACATATCTCGCTAAAAGGTATTATCCTTTAGTCTGCTCGCAACAATATTACTCTAACACAATATCTACACAAGCAATGCACTCTCTTTTGGTGCTCTCAAAATCAAATTAAACATGTATTGGAATTAAATGCAAAATAAATGCAAAATGTAAATAAAATGTCTAATAAGTAGTCCCAAATATAGTAGTAATAAGTAGTCCCAAAATATATATTTAAACCCAGGTCTTGCACAATTGTGAGGAATGTCTATATATTTTAACTTCCTGAGACGAGTGTACAATGTAGCTGATCTTACGGCTCGGTCGTGGAAATGGTTCTATTGAGTGGATGAGAGAAAAGCAGCGAGAGAGGCGGTGCTCTCTGCGTGGAACAGCAGACCCTTTCGGTGGACTGACTACCGCTTCCGTGACATGCGGCTGATAGTAAACCCGTGTCCTTTCTTTTACTGGACAAAAATATTCACAAATACAAGATATTTGTTTTTATAGAAGGTAAGAAATATATAGCCAATATTTATATATTGAAGTAAGAGGTAACCTGTTGTTTGCACTGAGAACGGTGGAGTTTTTAATAGGGCTGACCGAAACAAGCATTCTATCATCCCGTTGTAATACTTAGAGGCTCCGTGTTGTAATAAAAACTAAATAAATACGTTTTTGTATCATAGGTTGTCTACATTTAATTTGATCCTTAGCATATTTTAGAATTTCTTTATAATAGCTGGTATGATTAACAATATTTTATATCAATGTCGCCTATTTAATGAGGTTTACTATGAAATAATAACCGTCATCTGTCTAGATCTATATTTACATTATGAAGCAGCAATCCCTTGTTCTTATTATTTTCTTTTTTTTTAATTATTCATTACTACATTTACTTTACAAATAAAATATTCTGGTCATTGCTTTTGAGAGACAATGAGCGCCACCCACCCTAACAAAGAGAACAAAAAATCGTCTCCTTTTCATCAACCTCCATGGTTGTTATTTTGTAATTGAGCATATTCTCGTGAAATCCTTAATCATTTTTATAACCGCTTTTAGACAAATAAATAAATAAAACACTTTTCTGACATTTTGGTGTAGCCTACATGATATGTCTGGGGTTAGAAAGTACTCAATGGAGTCTTTAAACAACGCGTGAAGTTTAATAAATATTACAGCCCCGTAAGAAACGTTAAACACATGACATCTGAGACGTATCCAAAGGCTACCCTGGTAAGTATCAGTTGTGAAAAGTAATTCTTAAATCAGCATGCTTCTAAAATGTTTGCTGTGACACGTGTTCATGAAAATGCAGGGGTTTTTTTTTTAACCTATTGTACATAAAAATTATTACAAAGACTATGGACTTAATAAAAAAACTTAACCATAACAAGATAACACTGGTGGGTTAAATAAGCCTGTCTGTATTGTAAAAGTGAATGGATGTGCATTATAAAATCGTTATAGTTTGTGCCTAGTTAGCTGTTGACCTCACTTTTTTCACCAACTTCCAGAAGAGTTTCCAAGAAGGCTCCCTGGTGCTGAACTTGGACTGGGAGCAAGAGCCAGTTGGAGACTCCCAGCATGGGCTCGGTGGGAGCTGGGAGGCGCAAACGTGCCACCCAGGCCCCGATGCCCGAGGGGAATGTGGTGATGAGCTTCAGATTCGAGAGCCACCAGCTGGAGGACGAGGAGTCCCATCCCAAGGACCTGCCTGACAAAGGGGTCCTGGCTTTCGCAGAGGCAGGTGAGAGTCCAGCGGGACGGCGTAGAGAGGGGTCTGACCACAAAACCAGATGGGCCTGAAAGACAGGTTCCGGTCAGTTTAAATGAAGAGCAGTGCTCCTGGTCTGTACTCGAGGCTACAGGGTGGAGGGCTGGTCCCCGAGTCCCCCCAGCAGGTGTGCACACACCAACAAAAGTGGTGATTAGATGAAGGAGTCCCACACGTCTTCGTCGGTTCACTGCAGGACACGTGGTATAGTTCCTTAAAGGGTTTATCAAAGTAGCCCACTGTTGTCGGACCATGCAGCTGACTTACAGACAGTTTACAGGAGACTGTAAGGAGAAACATCAAAAGCAACATTGATAATAGCTTCCTTGGCAAGTTGTTCATTTGTGGATCCCTAAGCACAAAAGCTGAGAGTGATGACGAGTCCTCTTGGGATTCCCCAGAGTGCTTGAGCGCCATGAGGTTGGTCTGTTTGTGGACACAAAGGAAAAAGCAGAGAAAACGCGTTCAGTTAAAATAGGTCACATCCTTCTCGGTAAACCCGTTTGAAAAAACTCACTCACAATGAACATAAGAACACTAAAAAAGATCTTTCAAAATGATCTTCAATTTAATTGCTCAATTAAACAATACAGTGCGCATGTTCAGGCTTCTGCTCTCTGATCCTTATGTTAGCCTATGAAGAACCTTCCCCGGACGACCGTTATCATGGGATATACTTTGCCATGCTTCTCGCTGGGGTTGGATTCCTGCTACCATACAACAGCTTCATCACCGACGTGGATTACTTGCATCATAAATTCCAAGGTACTGTACTTCGGTTAATTATTTACGAAAGATACGTATACAAACGCATATAATCATGGTTATTGTCAGATCGAAAAAGAGGGTCTGGAGTCGCAGTGGGTCAAAAGTGTGCGCTCAGTTTAATGAAGCTTCAAAGAGCAAAGCTTGACAATAACAACAATATGCCTAGCTCAAAAATCAATGTTCCATGCAGTCCATTCATACACCTCTGACTGAGTATTCTACATATCATAAAGTAACAATTCCTAAAAAATAAGAAGACTATTATCGTTCAGTTTTCGCCAAGGCTGTGTGAAAAAACTCTGGTTACCTTTGACACAAATAAGACTATTTACAACCTACTGTAACTAAAAAGTTATTTATTACCCCTTCAAACTCCACGTTATGCTTCTGATACTGAATCTGATCAATACAAAATGGTAAAATAACTATACAGATGTACACACCTATAGGCCTGGACCATGTATGGTGACTATGAACAAACTAAAAGTCACTGAGATGCTAAGTAAGGGAGCGTTGTACTGCTTGGCTCATTGCATGCGCCAACAATAAAGTCCAGCTTCCAAGCAACTTCGTTTGATCTTTTATTTACGAAAAGTCGTCTGTTTCCATTAAATGTTAAAACAAGCAAAGCAATCGAAGCAAAGCCAGGCAAAGTGAGCAAAAGCTATAAGCACACAACAGCGATAAATGCGTCCTGTGACATTCTCCCTACTCACCCGCTCTCCATGCCGTCATACCGGTGAACTGGTGAATGTATTCCCTCATTCATTCGAACACTATCCACGCCCACACCCATGTGACATGCGTGACAACCATACTCCGAGGAGCTAAAGCCCAACACAAAACACAATACACTAAAATCTGATAGGACAGGGCATATGGCTCCTACACCACGGTCATCATTTGGACTGGTTATTCTAAACACACTCAAATGTTTTCCACTGTGCAACACAGTTAGAGTTTAGAAACGGTTTACATTTTAAAGGACTTGTACCACATTACAAATTATACCTCTATGTTTCAGGTACATCGATTGTGTTTGACATGAGTTTGACATACATCCTGGTGGCCCTAGTGGCCGTGATACTAAACAACGCCTTGGTGGAGCTGCTCAGTCTTCACACAAGGATAACAGTCGGTGAGTGAGGGAAGGAGGGTGTCCCCTAGATGCTGCGGCTCGGTTACTCACCTGCAGCAGAGACACTGAGGCTGGAAGCTCGGTTGCCAATGTCTACTCAGTGGCTAACCTTTCATGTTGTTGTGTACAAAGCTGACATTCAAGAGAAACATTCAAGAGATGTCTTTTGGGAGGTATCCATTGTAGTTACTATAAAGAACTTTAAAGAGAGTTTTTTTTTGGAAGGTATCGTCATAGTTATTATAAAGAACTTTTAAGTTGAGAACTTTTAAGAGAGTTTTTTTTTTGTTATATGTAAAAAAAAGTGGGAGAAATGGGTGCTATGCTGTTGATTTCTGGCTTTTACACATGTCTTTCTACTGATACGTCCTTCTGATGGTCCTTACTTGTAATTGTATTTAAGAATCCCGGGAGTTCCCAGGCCTTAATAAGAGCCTTCACAGGCCTTGATAACATTACACACCCACAACGGATACCAAATGAGATGCTAGCCAGTATCAAGTGAGCCCACATGAGGAGTCACAGCGGCTTAGCTTACCAGATCAGAGAGTTTTCTTTATAAGAAGCTTTCTATGTTTCCCGGAGCAAAAAGCACTGTAACACTAGACCATCAGAAGATTTTGCACCTATTCCAGAAAAACGGATTTGGAGATTTAAAAAAAAATTAAAAGTACACACAGATGATGAACCGAAAGATAGAGACAGTTGCTACCAAAAGGCATGTGTCAAGTGGAGCTGCAGACTGAATCTAGCTTGTTGCACATAGCACAATCTCCCCCAACAGCAAGTAGAAATAGCCAAGTTTAACACGGAGCAAGCGCTGCAGACTTTTCTAATGGCACTTTGATCCTGAAGGTTACCTTTTTGCACTTGGGCCTCTGCTGTTCGTGAGCATTTGTGACGTGTGGCTGGAGCTGTTCACCACCAAGCAGGCCTATGCCATCAATCTAGTGGCTGTCGGTGTCGTAGCATTTGGATGCACAGGTATCATTTAAACAGTGTCTCTAAGTACATATTCATTTTACATCCGTTCTTGCCCGTGACCTATACTTGATTCACATACAGTATTGTAATTTACTTTGGATCTATGATCTATGGTCTTCTACTAGACATATTAATAATGTCTGTGTCACATCGATAATGTAATAAGTACACCATTTTTTTGTTTAACACCTTTTTTTACTTTTCCTCGATTTTTCACAGTCCAGCAGTCCAGTTTCTATGGTTACACGGGAATGCTCCCTAGGAGATACACACAAGGAATGATGACTGGAGAGAGTAAGACATCCTTTTATCATCTTACTGTGAAGCTTGTGGTGGCAGACAAACAGTAACAATGTTTGTTTCTTACATTCACAAGTGATTTAAGACCTTGTTGCTTCATGGCATTGAAGAGGAGCTGGATTCATTATCACCTCAGCATACTTCAGGACAACTATTAAATGGATAATAACCACTTTAATACAGAATGCTCATTATATTCAGTACATTTTTCTCTATGAAATACGTTTGCCATTTAATACCATTTATTATATGTGAATAGCAGGTTGTCAAAGTTTTATTTGGTCCCTGCCTAAGTCTGTTGAGTAGGAGATCACTTCCTGTTTACACAGGCACAGCCGGCGTGATAATTTCCTTGAGCCGCATCTTCACAAAGCTGCTGATCGACAATGAAAAGACAAACACCATCATATTCTTCATCTTCTCCGTCAGCATTGAGCTCATGTGCTTCCTGCTCCATTTATTGGTGTCCCAAACCCGCTTTGTTCAGTACTACACCAACCACGGTCGTCACAGTTTCGCCGAGGTCAGGAGTCAAGTTGACCCTGGCGCCAGGTACAGGGTCCACCATGATGTCATTGAGGAAGTAAGTTTTTTTGACCCTTTAGGGTGTAGAATCTGTCAGAGTATTTATTAGGCCTGTAGTGTACGTGCGAGAGCAGTGAAATAGTGAACTATGAAAGCTACTAAACTTATGAACTATGAAACTATCAGGCAACAGCATTCTGTCTGTCTGTCCACATAAAAATGAATCCCAGAAAATTAAGCTAAATCATTTGTTACTTAAGTATTCTTCTACCTCCCACACTGGGATGCAAAACAGATGAATTCCTTCTTCTGTAGGTGCTGCAGTTTACAGATGGCCTCCACACGGCAGTTCTACTATATCCTATCGCTTTGTTCTATTCTACATTCTCCATTCTAGCGTTTGGATGCACAAGCTTCCCTTTTCACTCGTCCCAGATTTAAACGAGGGGTTGCATTGGACCCTGCTGATACTTCGGCTGGTTTACTTTGAGCAGCCTAGGAAATAATGTTGCTTCACCATGGCCCTCTGGTTGACCCTCGGCAGTCTGATTTGAGGCTTGTTTGAAGTAAGCTGCATAACCAAAAATGTAACTTGCACTTATTGAACTTTTGTTGATTTTGATAAGTGCGAGGTTGCCGTTCTTGGACATATAATGGACTAGTTTACTCAGTTACTTAGCTGGAGGTTAGAAGTTGGCATTGCCTTAAAAAAGCACTGCACTACCGATTAGTCACTAATTCATACTCTTAACACGAGGTTCAAGCTCATAATAATCATGTCACTTCTCTTACTTCTCTTAGGATAATGGTGCAGTAGGAGTTTCTCTCACCGAAGTTGGAACAGAAGCTGAACTTTCTGACAGTGGCGCATATGTGAGATTTGATGTCGTCAAGCCAAAAATTAAGAAAAGCTGGCCCAGCATATGGGGTAAGGTAATACAGCTGGACCAGTAGACCTCCAGCTTCCTAAATTGGAGTTACCTTGTCTCTGTCTCCTTCTCTTTCTCCGTTTCCCTTTTTACTATCGGTCTCTCCCTGTCTCCCACCCTTACTTACTGTGTTTGTTATTTTCCTCATTGTTTGCTTCCGCCAGTGCTTTTATCTTTCATGGACAGAGATTAATAGATTTCATTCAGCATTACATTCAGCTTACAAATGCTCAGCCCGCAGGCTGGCATCCCCTTGTACCACACATCTGATTTAATCTCCTTCCTGCCCACAAAACTGTTCATCCATTTTCCCAAGAGCTGCATTCCCTTGACCCCTCTAGCCTTTCCTCTTTTTAAATTTTCCATCCTCTCTATTTGTTCTTTTTGCTGCCAAGGTTTCTGGTAGCTTTCTGTCACTGTTCACTGCAGCTTGGGCTCCATGTCCATATAACCTGCACTGCGTTCTGCTATGGTGTTTCATCTTTCTTGGTCAATCTGTTCATAAATCTACACCCATTTTCTTTCTCACATCACTATATTGACTTGGTATATACTATATAGTAATTAGTAAAACAATGATAATTAGGAAAGCAACGATAATTCTATAATATAGCTTATATTGTTTACATTTCCATAAAGAAAGCAAGGGCATTGAATCTGGACCCACCGCTCCCCCATTGGTTCAACGTGTCCGCTATTAAATCATTTCTGTCAACGTTGTTTCTCAATAGTGTTGCCTGTAACTAGGGAACAGTATTGTAATGCAATGTTAACTTAACCTACGTTTTTGTGCACTGCACCCTTGACTGGGAACCCTGACCACTGCATTTATTGGACAACCTCCTGACAAGAGAGAAATGTCTGTGAAGGCAATGGTTGGATGTAGATGTAGCTTTACTTTGAGTTACAGAGAATACTATGTTGTTGGTATGGGAGATCAGGGTTTGAAGTTTACATCATGTGTTGTTTGATAATTTTATTTTCAGTCCCGTCTGATATTCAGATTTTGTTTTGAATTTATTGGGATTAATATGATATTTTGTATGTCTCTCATATGATATGGGCAACTATTCAATGATAGCAATATCAGCAGCAACTGTAATACTAATACTATAGTAAATTAACCTATTCCTATCTCATAGGCATGATCCTGCAGCGCTACATGGTGTCCCGTGTGATCTGGACCTACATGCTCTCCATCTTAGTCACCTACTTCATCACCCTCTGCCTGTTCCCGGGCCTAGAGTCCGAGATCAGGAATGCCACCCTGGAGGACTGGCTTCCCATACTCGTCATGGCCATCTTCAACATGTCCGACTTTGTGGGCAAGGTGAGCAGCAGCCAAAGGAACTCCACCAGAATTGTTTCCGGCATGACTGACTGTCGCGGGAAGGGAAGCGTTCCCCAGTGGACAGAAGGCCACATTTAGCCTTCGTACCCTGGACAAAATCCCAGCTGTCCCCTTTTCTCCCCGGCCGTTCAGATCCTGGCAGCGCAGCCCTACGAATGGAGTGGCGGACGCCTGCTCCTGTTCTCCTGTGCCCGTGCGGTCTTCATCCCGCTCTTCGTCATGTGCATTTACCCCCCGGGGCAGCCCACTCTCACCCACCCCGCCTGGCCCTGCGTCTTCTCCATCCTCATGGGCATCACCAACGGCTACTTTGGCAGCGTGCCCATGATCCAGGCAGCGGGGCAGGTGGTGTCCGAGCAGAGGGAGCTGGCAGGTGAGGTCCTTCTCCACACTGCTTTGATCTGGAACGGAATCTCTCACGTAATACCTTTGTTGAAGAACCTATCGCACACGCGCAAAATTATACTCATCCTGTCAATTCTTAGTAATTCCGGTCAGCCAGCGAATAACTGAGAATTTACTTCATTCACATGAGTTTCTGATTTTACTTTTAAACAAAAACAAGCGGACAAACAAGAACATGACAAGAAGGATACAGTGATTAAATAAAAATACAGGGAAAATGTGTATTATCTTGCAACATGGATGTTTTGCTTTTTTCCTCAGGAAACACAATGACTGTGTCCTACATGATGGGACTGACGTTAGGTTCTGCCGTCGCCTATTTCGCCTACAACCTCACCTCTAGGGGCTCCGGTCTCTCCAATGAAACAATCCAAAATTTCACCTCAGGGTACTGAGACAGTTTGAGACCAACTGAGACAGACGATACATCTGCACCATTGAACTGATCCAAATGTCCACCGCTTTTTTCATGGTGGGTACATTTCTGGAGCAAGAAAGTAACCCTGCAGATAATTTTCCAAGATCAAGCCAGCAGCAGGCTTATTTAGGGACTAACCAACATTTGTATTCTGATTGCTGTTAAGACAAATTATGACAACCTTTGAAAAGGAAGGATATTCCTTTCTTGTAATGCTTTCTCAGATTTACTGTGTTGTCTTGCTCCATATTCAATTAGCTAATTTTCCATGTCAAGCTACCTATCTGAATGTTGTGCTGTCTGGGACACCTTTTCAAATCGTCCCTTATCCACTGGTACCATGTTTCCTTGTTGTATTTAAGTTTGAAAAAGTTTTTGTCTCATGTTGCTATAAGGGATTTGCCTACAATTGTTGCATTTGATAAGCTGATTAATTAAAATATATCCCTGAAAACTCCTTTTCAGTAAAGACATTTAAGAATATTAAAACTATATATTGGCGTAAGGAGCACAGTGAGATTTTAGGGAAATATAGCATGGTCAATATACATGCAAACAATTCTAAGTATTCCAAAACAGCTTTGTTTCATTGCTTATGATGTTGTTAAAACTGATGTTGTTAGTATAGGAGTTATAGTACATAGAGGGGCCTTGTGCTTTCTTTATACTTGCATTTCACTTCCCAGGTAACGGCAATTTTCGTTAAGAAAAGTTTGCCTGCCATATCAAAGGAGTACAGCGCAAATGTTGCGGCGTACCATGCAAGAGGTGGATGCAAGCAATTCTGTATCTTGTAAAACAGTAAAGATAACATGAGGATTGGTGAAGAATTGAGGTTATTCACATGGGGAGTTTTTACACCTACATTACCAGCGAAGAGGTTCATGGACTTTATTATGTTACTGTATCATTTGTTGAATATTACCATATTCGTTGAATCATCAAAGACTATTGATATGGGTGAGTTGTTACAAACCAGTTCCACGGCTTATTTATAATAAAGCTTAAAAATGTTAACTATTCTGCAACCTCATGTTTTTATGTTTTCTTTAATTGGCGTATGAAGTCCAATAGAATTTGTTAAATGCCTAAAAAAAAAACCTATAGCAAATTAATATCTTTAAAGTGAATGACCTGAGGATGGTATACATTGACAAAAAGGAACCCAATATGCTGGAATGCTGTCAATCTAACTCATAACCGGAAACTAAAATAAAAGTTTACCATTCACTAACCGAAATATTCCATCTAATCATGTGTGCCAATTCCTCAGTGAAAAAGAATTAAAATAAGCTACAGGATTCAAACACTAAAAAACTTACAAACAATATAAACAAAATACCAAATTTAAAAAAACAAAAAAAACAATAATTTAAATAAATGACTAAATAAAATGGGGGGGCGCATTACGTGACTCTTTATATGACTTTCTACTTAAGTACTTGGGGTGAGCTATGAGGTGATTAAGTCAGCTGTAGTCTCACTTGCTTCTGTTTGTCCAGGTAATCCCAGACAGCCCTGATGGTGTTGAGATCAGAGCTCTGTGGAGGCCATACCACTATCTATTGTCTTTTGGAAAATGTTTGGAAATCTAGAAATTGCTGTTTTCTAATGACACACTAATGCTGATGAAGTAACGACAGGTGGATTGAATAAAAAATTTTAACCAAAAAAACCATATATTATAAAAAATATATTATATATTAATAAAATAAAATATATTAATTATACTTTCTCATGCTGAAGATGGTGCACTAACATAATAAATCAATTTAAGTTAAATTTTTTACTTAAAACAATAACAAGAATTCAAGAATGATCAAGGACATTTTTTTTTTTTAAATGCCCCACTTCAGATGGAACTAATGCATCAAGTATGGCAACACCCAGCTACCCGGTGGTAGATAAACGGTCAAAAACTGATTATTTAAGCGCAGGATAATACTGGATCTGGTCTTTTAACTCACCATGTGTCCCAGTACTTATACCTCTCATTGTCTGTAGTAATCGTATCAGCCTTGGGGCTAGTGCATGGCTGGGTGGCTATTGGCTAAACACTCTTCAGCTGTTGCTGTAGTGCCCTCTTCCACTGAAGAAGTGATCTACTCTAGAAAAACTAAATAGGACCAAGCACAGACACCTGGGGGACACCTGTTGAGGGCAATTGTGTTGTATACACTAGCCTCTCTTACACAATTTTACACACTCTTACACTAAGTTCCTGACCAGACCAAGACTTTGGCCCTTTTGCTTTTCCATCGTTGGTCTGTTTCACACCTAATCCTTTCCCACACTAGCGCCCAAAACATGTCTTTAGTTGTCCATTAACTATTACAACAATGGAAGAAACAATGGTTATTCTACTGTAGTTTTTTATACAAATTTATAAAATCGGTCTGCAAATAAAGTGTATTTAGTAGACTGCATGCCATTTAACTAAGCTAGCTAGCAAAATATTAACATGGAAAATATATCAAATTGACTTCCAAAATATGAAGGAAAATAAATAAGAAAAGACTGCTTTACAGCAGCAATACACTCAAATCTAAATTAAACATTATGAAATAGTAAAAAATGCACACATCATTAAAACAACAGCTAGAAAGCCTGGCGAATGTGGAGCACTTAGAATTCCATAGTATGATCTGCAACATGACCAGGAAGGAATTTGGACTCAACACAGCTGGTAAATGGTCTCCTCATATTTTAATGTACTCTCTAGCATATATTTTCAATGGTCTATGTCAAGTAAGTCACTAGGTGAAGGTAAAGGTGAGATAGATTTAAATCAGTCCTTTTGATGATTGCTGAGGTTTCTGAAAATGATATTTGTGAAATTATAAAAGTGAAATCAATCCACGGCTATATATAAAATGAAATGTCCTCTGATTATTTTGAAAGTGTGTTTAAAGAATTATTTAAAGTCCGTCCTGGAAATTTCTAAAAAAATAAATAATAATAAATAAAATGTTTGGGGGAAGTTTTTTGTTTGTTGTTTGCAGAGTTTTGTCTAAGATTTCCAAAATTTAAAAAAGTGCTCCAGATTTTGTTGAACTACATATTATCACTTGATTGATGCACATTGTTCTTGTTCTTTCAGTGACTGAGAACTTCATGGCCGATTTGAACAATTTTCAGGTCAAAATAAAATATAAATACCTTGTTTATCGGTCTGGTTGTGATCAAGGAGAATAAACGAATAGCAGGGGGGGGATGTTTTCAATTGGATTTTATTCACTGAGACCGATCCATGGACGTTATATTTGATTACACAAGCCAGTTATTTTTTTCTTGTGGTTTGCAAATAAGAAGCTGCTGTAAGGAGCTTTCTGTGTGTACTCAATTCATGTTGATTGTCGTTTTTGTTGTTTGCCACCAGCATATAACCAAAAGCAGGTAGCAAAATTCACTACTGGTTCTTTTTAACTTTGCTGAGTGGACTTGGGGGCGT
Source organism: Hiodon tergisus (assembly GCA_025775045.1). Classification (NCBI taxonomy): domain Eukaryota; kingdom Metazoa; phylum Chordata; class Actinopteri; order Hiodontiformes; family Hiodontidae; genus Hiodon; species Hiodon tergisus. The sequence goes on along the minus strand of JAOVYW010001461.1, from coordinate 364 downwards.
TTTGGAGTGTCTGCACCGAGGGGCAAACGTGCGGACCCCCATAACGAACAGTGGTAGGACCATTTGTTATCAAACTAAAGTGATGATTAATATTTATATTTTAAACAGATTTGTGTTCAAGCAATCCAGGGTAAGTGGCAAAACACCTACTGCCCCAGTGGTTAAAGTCCAGTGCGACATTTTTCGATTGTTGGAATGGCGCCTTATAGCACACTCGGTACATAATATTGTAGCGGGGATGGCTACGTGCGCTTCTTCCCCCAACCAATGGGTGTTAGCCATTCCCACGGGGGCTGCCGGGAAGCTCACTTTCCGGACTTTGGCTGCTAAACCAGCATGTAAATACTGTGTTGTGTATTTGTAT
>JAOVYW010001459.1:0-16221 GCA_025775045.1 Hiodon tergisus | reverse complement strand
TAAGAGAAGCGTGCGAGGAAGGTAAAGGCTCACTTCTGTGAGAAGAGGTCCCTGTAGGGGCTGCCATGTTGCAGGGCCATGCCGTAGCCTTTGCTGCTCACGCTGCTCCCCGTGACGGTGAACCGGCAGTCGTCATCCGTCAGGGCCGCGTACTCCACCACCGCCATGTCCCACAGGAAGGCGTAGGGTTCCTTTTTCACCTGCACACAGAGATGACCAGTAAAGGGGCCCCGTTACACACACTTCATTACCTCAATGCCTAGACGCTGCTAGGCAGTAGAGCAAGAACATCATTAATAAATAATGAATGAGAAACAAACCCGAGAAACATTAACACTTTCCCTGAAACAGAAATATTAACCGTCGTGGACGGATTATTTCCCCGAGTAGATGCCGATTCCTTGCGAGAGCGTGTCTTGTGATGCGTCCTTGAACTTATAAAAGTACGGCGGCCATGACACTTATTCTGAGCCACTGCAGCTCCGCGGTGACCGCGGAGACCGACGGTCAATATTTATATTTCAGGGAGAACCGTGGATATTACAATAGTGCAGCGTTCCCTGTCAAATATGAAATACGAAAAATCACTTGCAGGTGAGCACAACTAATCGGTCGTGAGTACAATGGTATTGCTCAACACAGGCTGAGTTTCACCACATGGCACACGTGCACAGGAAGTCACTCTCACAGCCCATGTGGCAGCTTGCTGGCCAGATCTGTGAGCCACCGTGACAGTCTCTTAGCGGCCTAGCCGGAGCCACCCAGAGACCAACCCCCAGCTGCAACAGCCGTGGGAATTTGATCTTCTATCTGTCCAGTAGAAAACCGCTCTATTATCACAGAAGGACCAGACACGACCAGACACCAGATTGAAAGCTATGGCTCATGTAGATATTTTTTGCCCCCCTATAATTATTCTGGTGTGAATATATCATTTTGTTCTTTTTCCCCCTAATTGATTAATTAACTATGGATTGATTACCATGTAGATAGTTACAAGCTATAATAGAGTAAACTTTTGCAAGAACAAGGGAGGGTTTATGTAAAGTTCTGAGTTTGAGTATCTGACCAATAAGAAGTGAAATCCCTTATTTGACAGAAATTCCATGCTGACAAAATTTCATTATCCCCCAAAGTAAGCACATTTCATGCCCAACTGCACAATAAGTCTTAAATAGTGATTTCCAGATGGCACAAAACTGAGTTCCCTTTTTACACCATGCTGTCTTGTCACACACTGGAAGTTTGAAATAGATTATTTCAAACCGCTTCTCAGTCCTTTAGAAATAAATTATCTTCGACAAAATCACAGTTCATCTAACTTCACGCAGGTATATCCGATACAAAACATTTTAATCCAAAAGTAAACTTTTTTGGCAGGACAATGCAGACAGATTTACATAACGAACCCGTCTTTTCGGGTCAGAAGACGTTATAAATGGCATTTCCTATTCTCCCAGTTCTCCACAGACTGCTTAACATGATTTCTTACGGCTGCGAAGGTTTGCAGAGAATTTAACCAAGAGATTCCAGCACTTGCATATAAATCACACAATTAATGTGATGCAAATGATTTAATTTAAATATCATATAAAACGGTGATGAATGTGTCTGCTTAGCGTCTTGTGTGACTAATAACTTTAATTATAACGTGATTACTAAAACTTGGGTGAGAAACAATTTTAAAGCTCAGTTCAATGTGAGCATGGTTTCATTACGATCAGGAACAATTAAATTGGTAGGCTAATACAAAGAGCTAATATGAAGATTAATAAACTCGCGTATTCAAAAGTCTGTCGGAGAATCGCTATAGGCAATTACTTTTCCAACTGCGAAACACACACAAGGGTTAATGCCTAGTTTACGCCCGGCTGTATTAGCTGTACACGTGGAGCATGTTAAAAACCAAGCTGTTTTAAGGATTCGTGCGACTGGAAATGTTAACGATGTGAAATAAAGAAGCCGAAACAAGAGCAACACATAACTGCAGAAACCACATTTTCATGATAGCTTGCTTTCAGCACTCGTCGCACTTACACGTAAGTCAGGAAATGGATCCAAACGATCAACTTGTTTAAAATGGTTATTGTTTTGTTCGTCACGTTTCTGTGTTTTACGAGTTACTGTCACCGGGCTCTGGGTGAGAAGACGGCGTGGATGCAGTCCTACCTTGCGGATTCCCTCGGAAGGGCTAGATACAGAATGGTCCAGCCCGTTGTTTTTGTTAATGGTTCTCCAGAGCTCTGCGAAAGTGCTGTCTTGCTCAAGAGGGTTGGTGCCTTTGGTCTTAAAGTAATCATAGACTGCAGAGTCTCTCACTGTGCCATAGGCCAAGTCCATCTGCTTAGAAAGGTCCTGGAAGGTCCTGTCAAACCGGGAAAGAGGGAGGGAAGAGATTTACGGTTAGGAGAGAGACCAGCTCCTGGGAGATTTAATTGGCATTTCCAACGATCCAGATAAAACATGCAGAGGATTAAGATAGTATAATTTAAAACACAGGGATTAACAGCAAGAATTCTGGTTAATTGTTTTCAGTTGTCATTGAAATAGTGTAAAGCCATCTCCCGAGTTGTGCTAATCTAAACTTTGCATACGGTTATTCGTTAACAAGACACAAATACCATGTTAAATATAATCAACGTCGTTGTGACATCATTTTGTGGAGTCAAATATTTGATCCGCATTACTTGAGGAAAACAAAACAAAACACAAACTGCTAAGTCATTATCAAAATATGAGGCAGATTAAATATTGATGTAATAAACAAAAAAATATCCTAGCAATAATCATACAAACAATTATATAAATATTAGAGGTTGATATGTGCTTAGATTTTATTAAATTAAATTAATCAGTATTTTTGGGGAAAGAGAATGGTCTCCTATTCTCCACAATCTAGGGTGTGCAGGCACATAACTGTCATCTCCCCCAGGAACTGTGACACTCTTGTGGGTAACTGGCTACCAGAGATTAATGGGGTCTGTAGCCATAACACTGTCAGCAACTGATAGATAAAGATGCATGGAAACGAAATGGTTCAGAAGTAAAAGGGCGTGGAGGTGTCATAGACAGCAAGAATTCCCCAATAGCTGAGTGACATCTCTGTTATATTGAGAGAATAGGTCAAACGTATTTACATTGCCTTATGCGACACATACTTTCTATGTAACTTAATGGAACAGTTTTGTTGTTTGTTTAATTTGTGTCATTCAAATTAAAACTGAAACTGATGTGACGTGTCTGAGTCGAAAGAGTACAGAAGCAGATGGCACATTCTGGAACATCGACGTATTATCTGGAGTGTGGGTGTAATAAGAGGCAGAGCTTAAAACAAACTAATGCAAATAAATAACCAATATGAAGAAAAGTCACTCACTTTTTTTAATGCACTACTTCATACTTAATATAATGATAGTATCAAATAAATAAAACCTCATTGTTGATTTTGATCAAGTTTTGCTATTATAATTAGTCACTTATAAAGTTATTTGATGATAGTTTTTAAAGGTTTTTTTTTATTTATTTCGTCCAATGAAAGTATAAATGTACAATTTATAGAAGCATTTATTTAAATGTATAAACTGAAATTGAATGGGTGTTGATTCTTTAAACTCTAGCCCTTCTGGATACAAGTATTATCACTCTATTATTGTTGAAACATTCAAAGGCTAAATATTCCCTTTGGTGGCATTAACAACTAAAATGTGAGGCAAGAAAAACGCAGAACGTAAATTAGCATCGTATGAAAGCATAAACATTTCTACCTTAATTAGCACATGGATGCTTAGAGATCCGCTTTATTAGGCTGTTTAGTAAATGCTGAAATATCCCCACTTCAACACGCGACCCTCGCAAAGTAAACAGTCATCAAACAGTCTCGGGGGAATTAAAAACAATGATGTTTGCAACAATGAATTATACTCCAGAAATGATTACAACTGCAGAGCATATTCAGTATTAGACGGAATTAATTAAGAATTCCTGTTAACTCATCAGTTGCCGAAGCCAAAATGCTTAACCACATTAAACCAACAAAGGGCTTGCTTCCAATCCAAACAACCCAGTGGACAGTTTTTTCACACACCTAAAGGTTTATTGTCTTCGGTTTGCTGACATGGAAAAGAAATGAGGGGAGGGCGGCAGAAATAAAAAAGATAATTGTTATTTTGATACCTAGCCAGCAGTGACATTGAATTTTTTAAAACTTGTTTTATGCTTTGCTGAATGTTTAATGTGCTAATGCATTTTCTAATTAGCATTTTACAATCATAATATCATAATATACTTTCACTGCTGCGATGTGAGTCTCGCTGGAAGGAGAATGTGAAAAAGTAAATTAAATTTACAACTGCATCTTACTAATAATTCCAGCTAATGGTTCAACAAAGTCTAACAACAAAGTCTAAAATAAATTAGACATTATAATAAATGTATGCATATACAGGCCTTCACGTATACATATATTTACAGCCTCGATTTAAATAGTAACAGAAACATTATGGGCTCTATTTTGGTGATCATTAGGCTGTAACCTAACATACATCAGGTGCTGGTGAGTTAAGGTGTTGCAGAAGTTGATGCTATCATTTTCATGGGGCGTTAAGACCGAGACGGCCCAAGCAAAACTATTAAAAGGGTTGGGCTTAAACTGGAATCAACGTATAGCTGTGGTAAAGGTGCTGTTACACAATAGTGAATTAGGGTGACCTACGTTCTCCCCTTTTAAGAAAGCAATGCGTTTGCGACATGATGAACGTGGCAGAGCGCACTGCAGACAGAGCGCCTTTAATCTCAGAAAGTTGCTAAGACATTCCATCTGGAGCTTTAAATACACTTTAAAAAAGGAACAACATGAATATTCTACATAACCATAAACTATTCTGTCTCTCGCCGAATTAAAACTGTCCATTTATTCGCAATCGTTCAATTACTCTAAATATTCACTTGTGTGTTGTGTGATTGTCCAAGCACCCACAAAAAAGAGAATGGGTTTCCTGACTCTTATTTGGTCTCTGACATTTTCATGTTGTCATCACATCTCATTCCCCGGGACCTCACCAAAACAACTGCATTAAGTACAGCTTGTCGCTCCTGGAGAGGGTGTTTACTCAGGACATTGCAGACATCCCACCACCCACACAAATAACACTGCAGTCCCACGCTGACATCTAGTCAACACTGCCGCCTGCACAGCACAGAAATAACTTATTTTTTCCCTGTTTTGTCCCGAGCGGGGAACTTGCATTTTTGACATTAGAGTTTTGAGTTTGGCTGAATTCACGGGACCTCCCTGTGGGGTTTTTGACTTGACCTTGACCCCCCCCCGGTGTCCCTGACACACCTGATGCGACGCCAGATGGCAGTAATTTGAACAATTAACTATACGTTATAGTATGTGTGGGGGGGATCTATAGCGTCCTAGAAGAGGCATTTCTCAGGCCCCTCTGAGGTTCATCCTTCACAAAGGTTTTTGGTTTCTTTAAAATTATTTTTTAAATAATATCTGTTAGAATCCCAGAAAATTAATGGGAATCATTTTAGATTTTGTATATAATATTCTACAACTCTATATTAACAACCTGCATAGACTAGGCAAGATGCTGAATCATTATTTATTTAATTCAGTAAATCTCTCTAATGTGGAACAACACAGGGAGAAAAAAAAACTTACAAAAATCTACTTAATCCCCAGGGACTGATGGCTCCACAGTGAGTTTTTTTCAGAATGTTTAGAGATCTGGTATACCTTATGGTGCTGTCCACCTGCGGTTAGAATATTTAAAAAGTATTTTAAGCATTTCCCACCGTTATTTTAGTCCTTGTGCAGTATTATATGCTACTTGTATGCATCCTGACCACACTTTCACTTTCGTTCAGGATGCTTGTGATTTAGTTGGCAACCATGCTTCTAATGGTTTACATTCAGTGTGTTATTCCGCCCTTCCACTCAAAAAGGCAACGGAGGGGAGTCTATTCTGCTCATACCATCTGCAAAACACTCAATTAATGCATGGTTCACTGATAAATAATCCACCCATTAAAAGGAATTAACACACAAAATAAAATTTGCTTTGTCCATTGAAAAAGATTATGAGGGCCATTAACGGTCCCCCCGACAGAACATAAAAAGCGTTAAAAGGATGTTCTAGATAAGGTTCCTGTTAAAAATCGCGTAAGAGGATTACAGAAGATGAAAACTTTTCAAGTTTTCCATATACAATCTGGGTGCTTGGGGGAGACTCGCCACAGCCAGGTGCGACTCCACACGCGATTGGGGTTTGTAAAGCGACCGTAATCTTGGAAGATGTGACCTACCGCACGGTGTTGTCCATGCGGGACACGGTGAGGTAGGCTGCAAGGTTGGCGGTGTATGAGGAACACACGATTAGAGTGAAGAGCCACCAGCTGCCCATAACGATCCGCAGGGCCACCGAGCTCGCGATGGAGTCTCCTCCTGTGATTAAAAAAAACAAAACAAAAAACACATTCCTGTGTAACCTCTTTTCCTTTAGCTAGCTAGGCAGTGCAGATTCGCTCATCTAGTCCTAAAACGAGGGCACTCCCTCCATTACTTGGGACCCCTTTCAGGCTCCTTTGCATGCACTCCTGGGCAATCGCAAACGAAGCAAAGGACAAAACCAATGTTGATCTAAATTTAAGGTGCAGCCATGCCATTCAAGGGGGTTCAAGAAATTCCAATTGAAAAGCTGTTATAATTTCTACCAGCACATGACTGTCCATCAAAGTTAAAACTTACCCGTCACGCGGCTTGACCCATCATATGACTGCGTAACTAAAGTGCGGGCCTTACCTTGCTGAACAAACGCTCCGTAGACTATCCAGATGGCACTGTTTAGGGACGAGGGCTGCTGGTGGGGTACGGATGGGTTCTGACTCCGCAGCGACTGGATCCGCCTCAGGACAAATATCAGCACTCCCACCACCGGGATGGCGGCGGCTATGCAGGCCCACACCGCCAGGTCGAAGGGAGCGAACAGTGAGAAGATGTTGATCTTCTCGTCAGGCTTGCGCAACAGGATGCCCACTGAGTAGTCCATGTAGCGCTTGCTGAAGTCCACCACGTTCTCCCGCTCGGGCGTGATGGTGATGGCCGCCACCGCCACGTCTGCTCTCTGCGGAAAAACACAAACACGGCGTCCTTTCAAGGGAGAGCTGGGGGCCAGAGCTGGGGGCCAGAGCTAGAAGCCGTTCAGAGATCTAAAAAAAGAACCAAATGGAGATAAAGAGACTCTTTGCCTTGCTGATGAGCTCGCCAATCATGCCATTCCAGGAGCCATTGGGGAGCTGACTTCCGTACTTGTTGTCCGCCACTTGGTAGATCTCGTACTTGAATCCCAGGAACTTGGCCAGTGCGTCGAGGACATCGATGGAAAAGCCTTTATACCGTTTTGGTTGTCCCAGAATGTTCTCTGCAACCATAATGAAAGGCTCCTCCTACAAAAACAAAACACAGAAAATTAACTGCACTCCCCTCACCTACCATATCAGGAATGCACCGGACTACACTTTATTGTGTGTTGAAACCATATTGATCCATAATTAAGTATATTAATTAATCTAAAATCGCAAACTAATATTGTACAATAATTAATAATTAAAATGAGTAATTTAATAGTAATTAAATGCAAGCATCTTCTATATTTGACTCAATTTCTCGATTTGCACGCCTTGAGGTGAATGCAGTTCTGGTAGGAGTGTGTCCTACCAGCAGGGTCACAACTTTGACTGTTACTCCTTGCATGCCGTTTTCAATGCGGCTCTCCTTTAGGCTACCGTTCAGTCCTCGACTCGAGTCCCACGTTGCCACCTACAGGTCGAGCAGGGGAGTAGAAGGGTTAGCTAGGTTGTCGGACAAAAATAAAAATGCACGTTGGTGTTGAAATTTAAATAAGGTTAACTTAAAATTACCATTATATTTCCTTTTGGAGTTTACGTAATTTAATTACTCGTTTCATTTAATGTGACCTTTTGGAATAAAACTTTAAAACTTTTTAATGCTGACATTTGGGGGAAACTGAGAGGGGTGTGTGGGTCATCAAGGTTAACATTGAAGTTTTGTGCAAATAAACACCAATATGAAATGTTTTTTCAGTCAGCAGGATGGGGGGGGTGGGGGTGGGGGGTGGAAGCCACAATGTTTTGGTTTTGAGGCCAAAAACAACATGAATTTATAAGGTTGTAACCTGCATTTCCTCATTTCAAGCACAACGTCGTAGAGTATTCTCTGTGAAATACAACGTTTTCATCAATAGTACTGCATAGTCCTCAGGCCCAGGACTGTTCATTCACAAAGAGGGCTTATAGAGGGAATAAAACATCAAAACCTACAGGGGGCAAAATAACCCATTGTGTTATTTTAAGACTCTAGGATTTCATCATAGACACAACTCTGAACTGGGAAATACTGAACACTGCTCACCTACCTTCAATTGAATACTTCTCTTTCTTGGGTTCTTTTCTAAAAAAGATTTATCCATAGGATCTTCCGTCGAAAGTAACAATGCAAGTGCACGTCCTAATGTGTTGGTTGGAAACAAAATATGTTGCTTATCTTCTCTAATCAGAATAATGGAAACTGAATAATAACCATTTGTAATGGTTCCAGTACCGTTTTAATGTGTGTCCGCAACCCAGGACCAAATCATAACATTAGCAACCCGATAAAATGAAGAAAAAAAATTCGTAATATTTAATCATCAGGCCTTTCAATCAAAATTAAAGCAGTGTGAGAAATCAGTATTGATACTTTTCTGTTTTGAATATGACGTCCCCCGGTGAACGAATCGGTGAATCGTTACCGGATTTGATCCGATGTTTAGGGTGCTGACAGAACGTGAAATGTTCTGGCTTTGGCCTGGCTTTTTATTTCGTTTTCCGTCCTTTTCATTACACAAGGTGAGCAGACGGATTATAATCCGTTTTCATTGTCACCAAGCAGAGAACCGTGTAAAGACCCTCCTCCACCAACACAAAGCAATTGTCAATGCAACACTGGACACGGCAATCGTTTAGTGAAGATCCCACCAGGACTTAGCAGAGATGTTACCTGAGGAATTGCACGCTATAAGCAAAAAACATACTGGGACAGATAGTTTTGTCACAAACAGTTATTGCCACTACAAAAGAAAGACAACAGGTCCAGTGATATTGCCCACAACAGAGTATTTTCTTTACAGTACAATACTGGTTCCAATAACTGTGCCTTAGAATACTAATTAATACATTCCCTCTCTCCACTATGAGCATTTGAGTTGCAAATAAAGCTCCAGAAGATTCTATTTTAATCATTCTTGCACACCAGGAGTGGCGATGACATAACTCTATCAAGATGACACCCGTAAGGTTGAAAATAAATAGTCCTCACAGATTGGGTCTGTGCTTGGTTTAAATCATTCAACAATCGCGACAATATCAGAGATTTCTTTGAACGTGTAAAAGGGATCTGCACCCATGCTGTCACATTCATTGACCAGCGCCACAACTAGTGTGCATTGGACTGGGAACCTAACCGGTAACACTGGGAACCTAACCGGTAACACTGGGAACCTAACCGGTAACACTGGGAACCTAACCGGTAACATTCTTTCAATGTGGGAATGCTTTCCCAAAACTACTGACTGACAAACTTTAAAAAGCGCAGCCTGTTGGTAAGCTCTAGGACCCCCCCGGCAATTCAAAATCCAGAGGGTTGATTTATATACCACTTTGGAAACGGCGTTTAAAATTCCACTACTTACTAGGAACACGTTTTTGGGTAAGAAAAAAAGATTGGGAATTATACACACTGCGCACCATACATAATTCATGTAATTATGAAACACTTTGAGTGCTTTATTCATTATTAGATGTTTCTCATCGTATTAACGCAAACATCCAGACTACATTATAGAATGCTATAAGAAAACGTTGATTTCCAACATTGATGGGAGAAGTTGCCCTGGTGTAAAAGAATAGGGTTGGGTGAAAGACAAAGTTAATTCTAGAAAAGGTGAAACGGAGCACCACTAAACGCAGAGCAGGCTGGGTGCCAGGGCAGAATCGTTGGCATGGCGTAACGCGTGTACCAAACACAGGCGGGAGAACGCCGCCATTCGGATGTGCCGTGTTCTGGCAGGATCGGCGTGCACGCGTGGCCTTTATGCAGAGTTTAATTACCACATGTGTATTCGTGTGTATTCATAAAATAGAAAACCCCGTTCGGTGCTTGTGTTCTGTGCAGTGTAAAACAAAAGGGGACAGATTAGCGTGGATTAAGATTAATTTAAAACTATGGGGAAGGGCTGAATCTACTCCAGTTTTTGGCCAAGCCAAAGACTAAAACTAATCTCAGCTCAGAACCCTATGCTACACCAACCCCATTTTCAAAACATCTCGATGCAGGGGTCCTTTCCGCCCCATTAGACCGTAATACGAACACATGCGGTGTCTGTCTGTAAGCGGGGCCTACAACACTTTATCACACAGTGTCGAATGGTGCCCTTTCCAGCAGAGATTTAACCATTCAGTGGGACTTCTCATGCAGCAGCAGAGCACATCCTGTGGTTTAAACTCACTGCCCACAACGTCAACACCAGCCACTTCCAGCTGTATGGTATCGGACGGATACATTTTGAGCCTGTCCCCACATAGACGGCGATGGGTGGGGAATGAGGAGACTTGAAAAAAGAGGGGAGACCCGATCTGCGTCCGTTGAAAAAGACCGCGACAGGCCCACGCTATGGGAAATGTTTAAAAAAGAGACCGCAAAAGTGGCTCCCATTAATTTCGTCAGCAAAGACACAGCCGGAGAGCGGCAGCGACGGGTACTGCGTCGAGGAACAATAACTGACACGTCGGACGTGCCGTAAGCTGTCCATCTCGTCCATTATTTAAAATAAATACGCTGCGTTTAAAGTGGTCGACGTTGTCTTGAGCGCAAAGCAAATGAGGGTTGCTAATGGCTGTAATATGATAAAATTAATTCATAATTCTTGTTTGGCCTCACGGTGATTAAATCTTCATTACCACTTGGCAGCTTCCTTTTACACTTTATTTCCTTTCACGTCACTAATGCTGGACTGAAGCAGAAAAAATACGAACAAACAATTTGACATCTCAGAATTTCTTTGGAAATGGCATTCAGTATCACAATAACAACAAAACTTTTTTTAAACATGTGACCCCCTTCATACATATACTGCAGTACTGCTAATATATTATACAATGCATTACATTATTTCAACAGTCAGCTGAAAAGAGCTGTGTTTTGGCAGTTGATGAAAACCCTCTTCTCATTACAATCGCATGCGCTATTTAGGTACCTTTGCTCCAGATTTGTACTAGAGGAGCACAGGTGGATAGCAGTTATTTCCCAGAATCCCAAGCAACAACTTGCTCTGGCATTGACCAGTTAAAAGCTAAGACAAAAGGGCCCCAGGATAAAGATCATATGTAAGTGAATATTTTCTAAGACTGAAGTGTTTTGCAAAGTCTGCTGGAGAGAGCAAATCTACATAAATCCATCCTCCACAAAAAATGACTTGGTGTGCTTCGTTAATGACCCCGTGGTTTTAGTAAAATACACCTGGTACAAGTCTGTGTGTGTGTGTGTGTGTGTGTGTGTGTGTGAGGATTTTTGGATTAACTAAACATTGCTCAAATTTAAATGATTTACCTTGTCCTCCCAGGCATAGCAGGGTGTTTAGCTACTATTTATACACAGTGGAACTGGCAAAGAGGGTTCAAGCGTAATGCACAAAAAGCACATTATCCTGGAGGAAAGGACTAAATGAAATTCAGATTTAAGTCTAATTTACACATAGTGAGCAGAATAGAGGCTGATTAATCACAGACTTTTTAGACCTCTTGAAACTTTGCACGCAGTAGGTGTTCTCATCATATCTGTCTGCTCAGATATTTTCCCAGGAACTTCCTACGTTTTCTACCGTTTAAAATGTATCTTATTCATTTTAGGGTAAGAAAACTACATAAAAAAGGTCAACATTCTGCAATGGGTTTTTTAGAAAAAAAATAATACAATGTGTCAAGAGACGTAGAGAAAGAAAAAGTTGATATAAAGTATACGACCACTAGTTGGGTGCAGATTTGTGTCATGGCCTGGTTGACTTGAAACGTAATAACACAAGATGCGTAGCTTTTTTTGGGGGGGGGGAACCCAAACATTTTGCATATGCTGTATTTAGCTTCAGAAGCGTGGCTGTACCTACCCGTTTCACATCCTTCCCAAAGGTCTCACTGTAGCTGCTCCCCAAGATCTCAAACTGCACATGTGGGTTGGAACCATCATCACGGAAATCCATGGTTCCCGTAAGCCCCGTGATACGCCCCTTAAGAAGCAGAAGAATTGTATTCATTTCATTATCTGCCACACCGATGTCTTCGGCAGACTCAATAGAAATGCTCTTTTGACAGTTACGGCCAGATCCAGGTGAAACTTTTTATTATTATTTCAGTAATTTCAAAAGAAGGGTCTAGCCCTTTGGGGCCCATATGCAAGACTTGAAGTGGTGACAGCTCACACAGTCTGGTTAGCCATATCATTAAGACATTTTCTGGGAAAGGACGAATAACAAATATGTTGTTGTTTACAAACCATTGTCAATTATTTAACAATAGTCAGATATACAGTACGTCAAATCCGATCCATTATTTAGACATGCTGTTGAGTAGGGAGTGAGAACCTCACTGCCTTCTCTGCTATCTCTGTAATTACACTTGATTTAGAACCGTAATTGTCACGGGGGGGGGATGTGTGTGTGTGTGTGTGTGTGTGTGTGTGCGTGTGTGTGTGTGTGCGTGCGTGCGTGCGTGCGTGCGTGCGTGCGTGTGTGTGTGTGTGCGCGCCGCGCCAGTGTGCTTCTGCACGCACGACGCAATGCTCCCCTTTACGCGGTACCTTTTGAATGGTGTCCAGCATTGACCAGCCCCCGTTCCATGGTTTCGTGGACTTCCTCATGCAGTTCAGGCTGGCCATACTGTGCCACTTCCTGTCTTCCAGTTTCCTGTAGAAGGCGTTGGCCAGCATCAGAACGCTGTCGTACAAGTACAGATTGGACACCTAAAAGACAGGGATGAATATTAACCCACCGAGGCAGTGCCTCGCGCATGTCCACATCTTCCGCTCTGTCTACCCAGCCTCACAGGTATGGTCCATAGAGTGTCTTTGATGAAATAACAAAGTACGCGTCAATTATTTAATTTAAGCGAGTTGTCCTCTTCCACCGGTTTCCGGAATTAAGTAAGACACTGCTCCGTGGGGGCTCTACATTTAACCAGCAGATGGTGCGTGCACCATGTGCTTTAGTTAGAGATGATTTCTTTGGCCTTCAGAACTGTTGATGGGAGAATAAATGCAAAAAAAAAAAAAAAAAAATTCTGAAACTGTTAATGCAAAAAAGTATAATCTTGGAACATTAATACGGTTATGTAAATAGCTTTCATAGCACATTTGTTTCAGCAATCATGTTAATATCATGGAGATATATAAAAAAAAATTATGTCATAAAGTCAAAGAAAATCTTTTGAGATTTTTTACAGTGCAAATATATGAATAATAATTACTGGAGCTGTATTCTACACAGTTACGGGACAACTAAGATTTTAAGATTTTATGACTGTAGGGTCCCAGTTCCATCAATTTCTCCAACTACATTCTGTTTGCAGCTGTTAACTTCTTGCCTTTTATTTCGTCATTTCACTAAGATAAAAATATGGTTTAAAATGAGTTGTTCATCTGAAGCCAAGACTTCTCCTACTTAATAATCGCCTTAATAACAGCCTAGATTAAACCACACTCCTTACCTATGTCTGTCCTTACTCTGCAAGTAACACAATTAAGATTAGACGTGAGACTTAAGTTTATTAGACAAAGTTAAAAACAAGATTTTATTTAATAATGGCTGAAAGTATATATTTAAAAGAAAAAAAAACCAACATGGACAATTTATTCAATTTAAACAGCACACGTTTTGTTAGCCCAACCTCATTTGTGTTACTTGCAGAATGTTAACGCTGGGACCATATCCAAACCTGCTAATTGCACATCGCATATCTATATTTAATATCTTTTAATTTTTATGAGTATTAGAAATAAGATAACGTAATGAAATGCAATTTGTATTAATTGTGATTAACAAGTTCTCTAAGTTTTGAATCGGTCCCAGCACAAGTTTCGAAAAAACCTAATTGGAGTTTTTAAAAATTGAAACGTAAGTTAAATCAATCTAACAGAATATGCCTGCCTATATCCTTTGCTTAAATTACCATCAGCACAGGCACTAGGATATATTTGAAAAGACAAACAGCAGCCTTTTTAAAAGACGGATTACGAATAGCATGCATATGTGCACTGTTGTTTCTCCTTCAGCAGATTGCCTGCAGAAACGGGAAACTGGGAAACGCTCCTTAAACGAGGAAAGTAAGTCTATTGGAAAATATATATTTTTTTATTGGCACTTTTTAAAATGGGACATTTTTCAGCTAAGTATTTAGTCCTGTATCAGGGGAAGCCCACGCTCATTCCAACACGTGTACCGTTCTGGGTGAAGAATATGGGTAGAGCAAGGTCACTGTATTGACAAATAACAAACACAATGTAACCTCTTGACAGATTCTGTCCATGGGGCGATCAATGAATAAACGGACGCACTGCTGGACAAAAGGATGAAACTGACCTCTGGGAAGCCTTGCGGTCTCAGGGGAGTTAGACACAGCTGTGGAGATCGGACCTAGTTAGGTGAAATTCTTTTTGCCACACAGCTCCTGAATCTCTTAATCCTTCATTACCAGTACAGGTTGTTCGTTTAACGTAAAATCCTTCAACATTGACCATTCAGGGAAAATGTGGCTGGCAAATGCTTTTATCTAATTTGCACCGCGATCCGTAACTGTCAATACCAAATTAGGGCCACAGTGATTGTTATTAGTATTAGGGATTAGCGACAAGGAAAATATACATTTCTTGGATGTAAATAAAAAATCCATCCATCTTTGTATTTGGTATAATATTAAAAGCAGCAGTATTTATTTAGCAAATTCGAAACCTGTTAAATTGATTAATAGCTGAGCAAGTCTCGGAGCCCTAAAGTTGACTGGCCAATCCATTAACAAGATCCCTGCGAATAGTTTTCCATTGTTTGTAGTGCCTCTGAGCTACAGGCTCTCAGATCCAAATTCTCTGGTCCTTCCGACTCTCACTTCCTGTTACATTCTGCCCAGTCTCGTGCACCTTGTTCTTCAGTGTTGGCGTTCGGATTATCGAACACAATGTGCTAACCTTAAGGTGAAGGTTACCTCCGAAAGACTTCAGGATGAATTCACATTCGCTTCACAGTATCCCCAGGAAAGGGATTACTTGCTGGGGAACCTCTTCCCAGCTTGCTTTGTGGACTTAACAGCACGCTCACCACACGCGACATTAAGGCGTGAATAATTTCAGGGTTTCCGGGGGGAATGTTTTGTTTCCTAAATTAATTCACAAAGGGCTGATGAATTTTCCGCCATCGTGAGCCACCGGTTTGTCTGTCATGAAGGTAATTTAATATCAGTTAGCATTTACCACCTTTAGCATGAATTACTGAGAAAACAGCAACAACAAAACAACTCTCCAAGGAGAGTCTCCATACAGCTCCACCATCTGTTCCTGATCCACAGTTAATAGAAGTTGAAGTTAGTTCATGGAGTTTTTCAGAACCCATCGTTACCGTACTTCAGTAGGGGCAGTGGAAAAATTGACCAATATGACAATAAAAATAAATAAAAAGACCGAAAAACTAGTAGCAAAAAATATACTTAAATTTTACTTTGTGCATATTCATTGTAAATTCACTATATATTCCTTCACCCAACAGTATAGCATAGATAGCATGTTAAAAATATTTAATGCTCCACATATTTCTTTAAAAGTGAAGTGTTAGCAATGGCCCCAAGGATAGGATAATTGATTACATCCAGCTTCCAGTTATCGCCTTTTCCTACACATTTTTATAACAGATAGGAATGTCAATGGATAGTGTGTTTGTCTTTCATCTTCTGAATTGTGAAATTGATTGCCCTGGGTGGCAATCCTTTAAATCACCCCAAATAAGGCCAAGCATACATTACTGAAGGAAAGCTCAGGAACAGCACGGCCACCCGTGACACAGGTATGCGCAGACGCAGGCACGGCCACCCGTGACACAGGTATGCGCAGACGCAGGCACG